>APFE031077769.1:3427-62520 GCA_000404065.3 Pinus taeda | reverse complement strand
TAGCTATTTTCGCTGATTTAATTCATGATTGTGTTGAAGTGTATATGGATGATTTTTCAGTATACGGCAATTCATTTGACCATGCATTAGAAAACCTTGAGAGAGTTTTAAAAAGATGTATTGAATCTAACATGTCCCTCAACAATGAGAAATGTTTTATGATGTTGAACGAAGGGATAGTGTTAGGCCATTATATTTCCTCTCAAGGAATCACAGTTGACCCAGCAAAGATCCAGATCATTGTCGATTTACCCATACCACAGAATCAGAGAGAGGTAAGAAGTTTTCTTGCGTACACAAGCTATTATAGAAGATTCACTGAACATTTTAGTAAGATAGCTTTACCTTTGTTTAAACTTCTGTCCAAAGATGTACTTTTTAGTTGGAATAAAAATTGCCAACATGCATTTGAATTACTCAAACAGAAATTATCAACTGCACCAATCTTGAGAGGGCCTAATTGGAGCTTACCATTTCATATTTTTACAGATGCATCTCACACTGCAATAGGTGCATCATTAGGCTAGAAAGAAGAATCTTGCACTTATGCTATTTACTTCATTAGCAAAAATCTAACACCTACAGAGTTAAACTACATGGTCACAGAGAAGGAAACACTTGCTATCATATATGCTGTGAACAAATTCCACCATTACATAACTGGTTATGAAGTCTTTGTGCATACTGACATTTTTTCCATAAAGCATTTAATGAAAAAACCAATAACCAGTGGCAGTGTTATGAGATGGTCGCTATTGTTACAGGAATTCAACATCACCGTGTTAGATAGACCAGGTAAAGAAAACCAGGTGGTAAATTTCCTCTCTAGATTGCAAAACCAAGGTGAGGTTGTTCCAGTTGAAGACTCTTTCCCCGATGAACATTTATTTGCCATTTCTATAGTCAATCCTTGGTATGCTGATTTTGCTAATTACTTGTCTACAGGAAGGACCCCTCCACACTTTACCACAAAGGAAAAGAAAAGACTAGTCAAACAAAGTGCTAGATATTCATGGCTCAATGGTGATCTATTTTACACTGGCTATGACATGATCATTCGAAGATGTGTAAGAAATGATGAGGTAATTGATATTTTAAAATATTGCCATGATGAACCATGTGGTGGTCATTTTGCAGCTAAGCGGACAGCGTTCAAAGTTCTAACTCTTGGATACTATTTACCATCCATTTTCAAGGATGCCAAGAAGTATGTAGAGAGTTGTGACATTTGGCAAAGAATGGGCAGGCCAACAACTACCGATGAGATGCCCCTTCAGCCCCAAGTTCACCTAGAGCCATTTGAAAAATGGGCTCTAGACTTCATAGGACCTATCAGGCCATCCTCCAATGGTAAGAAGTACATCTTAGTATGTACTGATTATGTTACAAAGTGGGCCGAGGCAAAAGCACTGGTAAGAGCCACCGAACACACAGTTGTCAATTTCCTATTTGAAGAGATTTTTGTTAGATACAGAGTACTGAGGGAGATAGTAACTGATCAAGGTACCCAATTCACCTCCAAGTTAGTCAAGGACATTACAGAGAAATATAAGATCAAGCATAGGAAAAGCACACCCTATCATCCACAGGCCAATGGGCAGGTGGAATCTACAAACAAAACTTTGGAGGGTATCATTACTAAAACTGTTGCCATGAACAGGAAAAATTGGGAAGAAAAGCTCAAAGATGCACTCTGGGCTTACAGAATCACCTGGAAGGATACTACGGGATTTATACCATATCAGTTGGTGTGCGGTAAAGAGGTAATGCTTCCTATTGAGTTTCAGATTCACACTTTTAAACTAGCTGCTGATTTACAGATTGACTTGGATGAGGCACAAAAAGAAAGAATCCAGCAGCTTAACCAGCTGGATGAAATGAGGCAACAAGCAGAGGAGACCACCATCCTCATGCAAAAACAAAGGAAGTAGTGGCATGACACTCATATCAAGAAGAAGCAATTTAAGGAAGGTGACTGGGCTCTACTGTTTGACTCTAAGTTTAGAGACCACAAAGCCAAGTTTACCACCCACTGGATGGGCCCTTATGAAATTGTTCAGGTTTATGACAATGGATCTGTGAAGCTCACAACTATTGATGGATAAGGCCATTCCTTTACTGTCAATGGTCATCGTCTGAAACTTTACACCAAGCCCATCAGCAAGGAAGATTTTCTACACACAGTTTCTCAACAAAGTGAGGTTAAGATACTGCAGCCCTCAGCTGCAGTGTCCCTGCCTTAGTTTATTTTCTTTCAATTTTTGAAAACATGTTATATAAAAAAAAAATAATAAAAATAAAATAAAATAAATAAATGGGTTAGATGTGAAAACCATATTCTAGCACACTCTAACCTCGAATTCCTACTTGAAAACCAATTCGTTGGCGGGTAAGAATTATTTTTCTTTATCATTGTTTCATGTTTTCAGCTGAATATTGACTTGAGGACAATTCAAAAAAAAAATTGTGGGGGAGAGGAGCATCAGTATTCTAATTTTCTTATCTCTCCATTGTACAAATTTTTTTTGTAAATTTTCCAAACAGTTTGTTCCACCATTCCAGACTTCAATGAATAAGCTGTCTTGTCATTGTTTTATATCAGAGGGACCTGGTTGTAAATATCATGCAGGGGGACCTGTTCTGTCCAAGGAGACCATGCTACCAGCACCAGCAGTAATATCAGCAGTGAGGGACGTGTTAGAAGATTGACACTTCAAAAGAAAGTCACTTCAATACATCTTCAGAAAGTTTCTACAAGAACAGGATCAGGACTTCATCAGGACTTCATCAATCAAGCAACCAAGCTCAGCAGCACCTGCATGCATACAAAGAATTGCATGAACATCTTCAGCACTGCAGAGGGACCTGTTGCATGCCTTAAGGGACCTGTTATAAACAGCAAAGAAATCAAACAACAATCAAAAGTTAGCTCTACTCAGATGTCAATGCAACAACAGTCAAACAGTGTAATGTATTCCTTGTTTTTAACACTTAATTTCCTAGATTAATTTTTATGTTATTTTAATAGCTATGACAGTTAGTAATTAGTTCCAAAGGCACATTTTCCATCCTCTCTTATTTCCCTAATTCTTCCCTACCTCAATCTACTCCCTACTCTAAAATTCATTCACCCCTCACTCCAATACTCCCTAAACATCCGACAGCCATTACCGCCATATCCACTTCCTAAATCTACACCTTCCCTTAGAAGAGTACCAACACGACACGTGTCTATTTTTTCAAAAAAATTAATATAATACCCCTTTTTGAAAAAAAAATTAAAAAAAAAAAATTAAAAAGGGTCATTATACCAAAGCAAGTGACAGCAGGCCTATTCATTAGGTTGCATGGGCCGAGTGATGATTCACCACCCAACGTACATACACCTCTCAGCGCTCCTATCATAACGTTCATACAAGTAATACTATCATCATTCCTCTGTTTTTATTTATTCTTAGGATTATATACGTTGGCGTAAAATTCCAACTACATACGCTGGTGCATAAGCTTCCATAGGCATAAGCTTCCATAGCAAGGACCGAGGGCAGAGTTTTGAATCTCATCGAGCTCCATAACAAACCGAACCAACAGCACAGTGAGCATTAAAGGAGCGATTATCTCAGGTAACAACTCAGACCTCCTTGTCAAATTCGAGAGTTAGGAAGCTCAACCCTCTGCCAAGATGACAAGTAGGGTCGAGCCAAACATATTTGACAGCTCTCAGTACCACGAGGACTGTATTTCAATTATGAGGGAAATACAGTGGCTACCCTTCTTAGAAAAATTCAATGGAAGCAACGAAGAAGTTGCCAAGCAATTTGCCTTCACGTTCAGTGGGGAGAAGGCCCTGATAGGCACTTTCTCATTCAGAGTCTCAGAGGACACCATTGCCCAAGCAACAGGGGTTAGCCCAGAGGGAGAAAAATACTTCAAAACCAAACAGTTTAAAGAAAAATCGTGGACCCAATTCATGTCCAGGTCACGAGTCTCAGCAGTAAATTGGAAGAAGGGCGTCCCACGAAGTTGGCTAGTGCATCCTTGGGACGAAATGGTTTACATCCTCCAGAAGTTCGTGACCTGTGAGGGCCGCTACAACATTGTCTATTTGTATCACATAAAGTTGTTGCTGCACATAAAGAAACAATGTGTCATTAACTTGCCATACTTCTTGCTACATAGCCTAACCAAAATGTCTAAAACTATTCAGAAGCAGAAAGGAAACGAGGACAAAAGTTTATACCATTTTGGTTTAATTAAAATCCTTATTGAAGATGAAATGCAAAGAAGAGGGAAGACATAGAAGGAATTCCTCGCTGCCAACCAGACCAGGGACGAGGAAGACAAAGAGAAATCAAAAGAGAACTCAGGGTTTATGAGAGATATTGATGAGGAGATTCTGGCCTCATCCAGAGCTAACAAGGTACCTGTGAGCAGCATAAGAACCAGACAAATGAGAAAAGAAGATGCAAAAAGAGCAGAGCAAGACAAATTCTTCACCACCTACTCAAGAAGAACGAGGAGGGCATCGAAAGTCCATTTACAAGAAGAGTCTAATGCACCTATACAGATGGACATTCAAAGCAGTGATCATTCACCACCAGAGACAGGAGTCGATGTGCATATTGAAAGCCATTCACCCCCAGGAGCTGATATAGAAGTCGAGAGCAATAACAAACAAGAGAGAGGGTCTCCACCTCCCAGTAAGAAGCAGAAGAAATTAGAGCGGCAAATCGAAAAACTAAAAGAGGAGCTCATGGAAGCCAATATGTTAGAGAAAGTCATTAAAAAGGAAAATGAAATGCTCCGTGCACAGAGCAAGGAAATTCAAATGAAAAACGAAAAGTTAAAAGAGCGGGTTAGTGAGCTGGAAGCGGAGCAGACCAACATTTGCAAGTGGGCCACCAAGTGGTACAGCCAAAAGAAGACCCTAAAGGAAAAGTACAGGAGGCTGAAGCAAGAGCTCCATGACCAAAAAGATGCCCAGGTGAAGAAGAATGTTGACACATTACTCAAGGCAGCAGAGGTATAGGCAGGAACTGAGTTTAAAGGAAGCAAATCAGGGTTAGCATGAGGACATGCTAAGTCATTAAGTCGGGGAGAGATGTTGGTACCATTCTAAGACCCCTTTTTCCCTCCCAAAACATGACCATTTCCTACCTTTTTCTCATCATTCATTCCTCAAATGCCTTGGAAATTAATTAATTAATAGTTTATAGTTGTTGAATTGCATTTAAATTGATTTAGGGGTTTTGTGTTGATAAATTAGGATTTTTGGACTAAATCACTACAGGAAGGCTCAACAACGTGTAAATGGCTTATTGTGTGACATGTGGCATGACAGGCAGGTCAAAGCGAAAGGCATGGGCGAAAAGAGGAATGTCCAAGCATGGACAAGCACCTATTCCGCAGTGGAAACATTCCTCCTATATGCACGGTCAACGCTTAGTCAACTCTGGCATGTTGGCACAAAGGCAGTAACAGCACTCAGTTTTAGTCCATTTGATTTTTAAGTTGTTTCCTAGTTTTTAATATGCGTAAGTAGAATAGGAACATCTCTGTGTTTTTACCAAAAGCAGCAACAGCCGCCTATGGATAAACATCCATTTTTCAAAGGATGTAATGCATGTAATTAAAAGACTGAACCATGACATATGTTCGTTGACACTACCATTTTGATATTGCAGACTGTTACATTTTACATTGTCACTTCAGAACAGAGCTTTTGGTTTTAATACAATATCGCATTACAATCTCTGTGCATCGTTTTAAATCCTGTGATCGTGGTGTGATTATCTCGGTGTGCCAAAGACGCGGACGGGCCCTGTGTGCATGGTATACCGACATTTCATTTACGTTTGCATTGTATCTGCATTTGTGATTTTAATTTCATTTTACAGTCAAGCATTTGAATGGCATTTGAATTCGATTTATATGTTCAGAGATTTGATTGATGCTTACGTTGTGTTTATGAATGCGTTATTAGATGTCTGTGCATGTGTTTGAATAAACCCTCTTCTGGGTTGTGAATTGCGTCCCGTAAAGGATTCGATCCAGGGTTGTTTATAAAACACTGCTATGGACGATGTTTATGAGTTTTCCTTTGCATGCCTTCATTAAATATTCAGGACTGTTAAATGACATTGAACAGGGGTTTCATGTTGGTGTCTCTGTAAGGAGACCGAAGCCTTTAAAGATAGTTATATACAGCACGTTATGGATTGCATTTTAGCTGTTAATAGCATATGGTTTGATGCTTAGTTAAGGCATTGATTGATAGTTTAAAAATAGATTTAATCTCAGCACTGTACTTAGGAGTCATAGGTTTAAAGTAGATCATTTATGCTTATATATTTTAGGCACACGCCTCTAAGTATACGCACCCTGGTTGACAATTAATTTAGACCAATCTAGCATCCCTAGATAGGACACTACATCAATGGTGAGTTGCCTCGCATTGGTTAACGGCATACATCAATGGCTGGTAATCCAATGATTTCTATTCATGCTCGACATCGACACATTCATTCGCATGTTTAGAATTGTACCATCGGGTTTGTAGCGGGTGAAGACTATACACTTTTTCACGACTCCCTCAACAGTTACAGCAACATCGATTCTGATCTATGAGAGTACCACAGTTTCACTTTCCGCATTTATCTTTTCCATGATTCAGCATCAGCAGTTCAGATTCCTTCATTTCCCAGCATCCAGTCACATTTTCCTGATCCACCAGCAGCAATAGCTACATTCCTATTGCATACTTCATCATTCTTGGGTAAGTAGAGGTAGGTTGTTTTCTAATCTTTAATCATTCAATTCCTTGTATGCCAACTTGAATATTTTGGAAAATTCCCTCACCATGCTACATTTCTTTTCATGAACCATGTCAAGTTGCATGAGGACATGCAACCAATTCAGTTGGGGGGAAGAAATACATATTCACTACATATTCACTTCCATGATTCCACTACATATTCACTTCCATGATTCCATTTCTTCACCATCACTCCATTTACCATTCACCAACATTTATTTTCCAATGATACTTTGTTGAATTTTGCTTCCTACGCAATATTGGCATGCTTCATTAATATTACAAAAGGGCTTTCTTATGCACATTGATAGCTTATGATTTCCAGTGAGTGTTTACATTATTATTGAAGAAAAAAAGAACAGAAAACAAAATGAATGTTGTTAACACAAGAACCAACATTCTTTGTATTCATGGTTGTCACACAAGAACCAATCATAAGAAAATCTAAATTGTTACTTATGTTTTTCACATATCCTGGAAACATTCATTATTAAAAGACATCATCATGTAAAGCCAAAGTTCAAAATGCCAAATGTTCTTAAAGAGATCCATGCATGGTTGCATGAGGACATGCAACAAGTTCAGTTGGGGAGGATGTTGGGACTCATAAATGTCATATTTTCATCTACCTTTTTCTTCACTATTCCTTACATTTCATCATCCCATTGACATTTTATCATATCATCTTCATACATACATTTGGGTTTCACCTTCTTATTTTCCATTTTATTCATTTTTGTATTACAAGTGAATTTATGATTAATTATTAGAAAATATACATATTTTTATATATATCTCAAGAATATGTGAGTCTTGTGATGTGTAGGAAATATGTGAAGAATTAATATCTCCTCCACCATATTAAGGAGATAATTATGCAAAGGAGAAAATCATGGAGGCATATCTTATCCTATTCCTAAGGAGAAAATCATGGAGGCATATCTTATCTTAAGGAGAAAATCATGGGTGGCATATCTTATCCAAGATATGTGAGAGATTTATTGAGAGATTTGTGGGATCATATTTTGTAATAATGGGAAAGTAGTTAAAAATGCTTGAGAGATTTGTGGGATCATATTCTGGGAAAGTAGTGGATGATCATTATGAGTTTGTTACTCATCCCATTGTGTAAATAGGAGTACAATCTCCTCCATTTGTAATTTTGAAGTTTTTGTAATCTGGAAGTTTTTGTAATCTTAGAATTTTGAAATAAAGGAGTATACTTCAATTTTGCTTCTACATCTGAGTCTCCATTGAAGTGGTGTGCTGGTGGAGTTATGGAGGGCCCCCATGGCCTCAATTGCATGCTTATTTGTTTGTAATTTACTTTATGTTTTTGTTTGTTTTCAGGTTTTAAATTTTCTTAAATGTTCTAATATTGAAAGGATCTTATTTGAAGGTGTTCTTGTAAGAGAACCGTAAGATCTCAGACAATTATTAGATCTAGGTTTATTTCATTTCAGCTCTTGATTTCTTATTAGATGTTCTAATGTTGGAAGAGATCTTGTAGAAAGTATTCTTGTAAGAGAATCATAGATCTCAAACAATTGTTAGATCTAGGCTTGATTAGTTATTAGGAATCTTTCTAGATCTATATATTTTAGATAAGCACTTCTAAGTTTACCTTCCCGAGTTGACATTAAATTTGCATCTGTATTTTAGACCAGATAGTCATCATACATAACATCCATGGTTCAAGTCATTTCTTTGGTGCCCAATGTTGGTGAATCATTGTATTGCATCATGGTAGCATATCCTACATTTTTTAAAGCAAAAATATATTGAAAATAAATTAAGTCATGTCTCATGCAAAAGTTCAATATTGTTGTGTTGTGAGTGGTTTGCATATTATATGTATCATATATCTATAATCACCTATTTCAAGCCTATTTTAAGAAATAAATGAAGAGGTGAATGGCCTTGCCATAAGAAGGACTCCCACCAACTCCTCTCCTCATAACAATCTTTCAAATGTTAGCCCATAAGTAAGACACATTCCCTTATTTCTCTAGTTTCAAAACCCTTGGATGGATCTCACAATGAACTCCTCCTAAACACTAATTTAACCATATATTGAATGCCTTTGATTGGTATGTGTAAATGATTTTGATTTATTCCCGGAGAGGTGTGAAATCTAATTTTTCATTCACATAAGACAAACAACAAATTTAACATGCGGTAGCCAAAATTTCAGCCTTACAAATCTCTCATCCAATATTAAATACATCACTAATTATTCGAGGGGTAATCTCCTTAACAATATATTAAATCTTAGAATAATTCAAATTAATAGAAAAAATAGCAACAATTTTTAATATTATGTTATAATGCAGGTATCTGCCAGGTTGACATATGAGACACCTTTTCTTGTGAGACAACGGATGCCCTCCATTCAATGCTTTAACTATTTAATCTATGGAGGTGTACATACCTTAATTTCGTTTGGATTCAATCCTGTTACATTTAAAGAGGAAACACTTTAACACAAATCGAACAAGTAAATACAAACATAATTTGTATATGTATCAAAGTTACTTTGAGAGTTGCACCGCACGCTTAATTTTGTATAGAGTAAGGGAGAGCTTGAAGGGTTGATCACAACAAACATGTATAGTCAATTATGCTTATCATAGGTATATTATTTTGGTTCACCTAATCCATAACTTGCACACTTTGTTACTATTCTGAAATCCATGTCATGATGGTTCACTGTTTTAACATCATGTACGTTTAGTTGTGTCTATTAAAGTCATGCGAGTTCAATGGAAAAGACAATGGTTTGTCAACTTCCTCAACTTACTGAGTTATGTGTTAGTCATCTCAGTGAAAAAAATATGAGGTCAATTAGCTTAATCATTGACATGCACATTCCATTGTCACTATTAGTGACATGCTAGGTTGGCTATTAACATGTATTTTTTATTAACATTATCTAGGAGATTAACTAAATCAACATGCATGTTTGACTACAATTATGGGAGATATGTTAGATAGGTAAACCCCATCAACAACAATTATGTTCAATTGCACATGTTAGAGGCATGACACAATGGTCACTTGATTAGTAACATGTACATTTTGGTTATCACTATTAAAGGTGTGTTACGCTGGCTAACTTGATCAATGACCTATATGTTTGGTTACAATTATTAAAGCCTCACTTGATTGTTTAATGCAATAAATGGAGTGTATGTCTAGTCACCATTGTCGAAGGCATGTTTTGTTGGTTAAATTAGTTAACATTATATAAATTCAACTATGATTATTAGAGCCATCCAATGCTACTAAACCCATTTTAAATAGTGCATAACATCGATGGGTTCTTTCTTATTCGATGAGTTTTCATTAATAAAAAAGTATGTAAAAGGGCGTGAAAATTCATGTGGCCTCACCTCGAACAAGTTTTTTTACCAATGATATTACCATGGTACTAACAAAAAGAAAAAATCCTAACTAAGAGACCCATAGCTGTATAGGCCTTACATGCAAAAAAATAAAAAAGAACTAACAAGACATAAGTTACCATAATTGGTCATTGGAAGTGATAGAGGCAATATTATCTAGCCCCATCCATGGTGGAGGAGTTTGGCGGTAGACATAATGGATGTGAGTATAGTGTGCTATTTTCCCCCACATCTGTTGAAATGTGCCACGTGACATGTTCACCCTTCATGGATTGAATTTCATTCTTTAGGGTGTTGCTTATTGAAGATGGGGCTATGTCTAAGTCTCGAGTTACTTTAATAGAATAAATTCCATTTGGTTGTGATTGTTGAGCCAAAGGGGTGCTTTCATAAATTTTTAGATGCTTCTACCACATTGCAATGTCTCAAATCAAATAATTGCCACTTGCTTGTGTTCATCGAAAAAATTTCAAAACAAACGTATGTCAAAGAAATTTAAATAGCCCAATGATCATTGACCCACACCAACAACCTTCCTAAATTTATCTCCTTTATTGTGTTTGTTGGGGCTCAACTTCATCTCCCCACCATAAGTCATTTACTCCACCTTTACATACACATGCATATCTCTAAAATCATTCCAAGCTTAACCATTTTCATGCCTTACAAAAGAATTTCAAAAAATTGTTACATTTGCACCATAAAATATACATATTTGTATTCAAGATTTTCTAAAGTAATATTTGGTACTCTTAATTACAATCTCCTACTACTTTGACTACCCATACCCTACTGCTCAACCCCATGGACATCCTTGCATTGATGTCATGACCCTCTCAATTTTGTAGATATTCTCTTAAATTGATCTTATAACACCCTCCATTAAAATCATTACATGCACGTACATGAGAACCCTTTCCTTACAAAAGTGGACCAACAAGGACTCAAGAGACTCTACTCACACCAACCCAAGTGCGAGTAAGTACTAGCAATAGAAGGAGGGAACTTACAAACTTTGGTGGGAACAATTCCCAGTCTCTCAAATTCCACGAGAAAGTGAAAAAAAATTGCAATAGGAAGGAAAAATTCCGAATCCATTGTGACAAAGCTTGAAAAAATAAAAGAAATCAATAAAAATGGCTACAACAACATTTCACCCTTTTACTCAAATCTACTCCTCCTCACCTCACTCGAACGATAGAAAAAGCTACTAAGGAATAGTTTTATTTGTTCGTCAAATTTTAAAACCCTCGCTAGTTCAAGGGTTTCCAATTTGTACTACGACTTTCCATACAGATCCTAGGATCTACCCTCCATAGTTGTGTTGAGATGAGCAATGGGAAAGTGCCGTAGGATTTTATCAAATGACATGGCTTCCTCTAAGGCAGCATGGCCACATAATGAAGAATCGAGCATAGAGAAAGAAGAGGATGACCAAGAAGAGATCGAATTGGTAACTTGGCCAACAATGGATGAAAACTAAGATGATGAAGACAGTCAGCCAGCGAATCTGTCTACCACAGACAATGATCAAGATGCTTCTGCTGAAACCGTTGACAAGGTAATTTTGTCAAACTCTATTTCTTTTGTACTCCCTTTATTTACCTTTGGAGCTTTTCAAATCCTTTTTTATGAAATTTTATCATTTTTCCATATCCCCCTTGTGCTTGTCTTTAGTGCACTGTGAAAGTTCGATTCTTCCATTCTATATTGTCTAGGGTCCTGAGAAGTGTTGGGTTCCTATTGTCTATCTCATAGTAGAAAATGATCTAGATTGAGCTTCCCCTGATTACTTTGATGCAACAAACAATAGGCATCGTGGCAAGAGGAAGCTCTGCTTTAAACTACTCCTAAGCACTCTACAATGAAAATTCTCCACATCGAGCCACCTCTGAGCATTATGATGCAACAGTCGAGAAGGATTGCGACAACAGCACCCTGCAATGAAAATTATCCACATAGAGCCACCCTTGAGCACTCCAATGCCGCGTACAAGACGTGAAGGGCAGGAGGAAGCTCTTCTTCAGGCCACCCCTGAGCACTCTATAGCATAATGACACTTGAAGTTCTTCTCCCATCCCTAGTTTATTTCTGCTACCCGGGTATGTTCAACACCCTCTCTGGATTGGGGGAAGCGAGTAGGATTTAATCTTGTTAATTAGGATTTAATTGGGTCTCGCTCGTTATATCCTCTTAATTAGGATTCAATAGTATTTAGTCGGATTTCAACTTTAATGAGTTTGTTTATAGCCATACACTGAAAGAGTTATATATTTAAATAATACCCTATTTTATTTTGGCTCTTCCCATTAAGAAGATACATTTTTCTTTTTTGTTTGATTTTAACTTATATTAATGTTTTATAGCCATTAGGGCAAGCATTGTATGTTCAAATGATTGTGAATTTCATTGGGGTCATCCCATAAAGAAGGCATGTGTAGCTCAGCTGTTGGATTATAACTTTTATGAGATTTTTATATCCACACTAGGAAAACATTTTATGTTCAAATGGTACCGAGTTTCCTTTCGGGTAACCCCATAACCAAGATCTATGTTCCTCTTTAGTGAGATTTCCAATTAAATGAGTTTGTTACAGAAATATATGGCAGGCCTTTTATATTCAAATGTATGATTTAAAATTGTGCATCTCAATACTTTAGGGTTACAAATTTCTCAATTTGCACATTTATTGTTCTCTTCGAATTGTGATAGGGTTGTTACTATGAAACACTCATAAAGAGGTAGGTCTAATAACTTGGTTCTTGTTATGAGCATGGCGATTTCAAAGTTTTCTAGAGACACATAATATCCACAATGCATATATTCAAATGGTGCCCAATCTCCTTTTGGGTCATTGTTTAATAAAGATTCGTGTTCCTTTTTAGTGGGATTTCAACTTTTACAAGTTTTTGATAGCCATATGGGGGAGGTATTTTATATTTTAATACATGATTTGAAATTCTATGCATTCCCTTAAACTTTAGGGTTCCACATCTCTTAGTGTGCATATCTATTCTTACGTTAGAATAGTTAAGAGGTTAAGAATATCTATGGTTAAATTAAGATGAAGAACTTGGTTATAGTGGAGGGAGAGGTTGATTTTATAGCACACTACATGTATCATTCCTTCTACAATTTAAGCAAGGCACTGTAAAGTTTATGTTTAAACATAAGTGATTTCCTTACATTTTAATTTCTTTTATTTGTGAAATATCACCCAAGTTGAAGTTAGGATTGAGAAAAATTTAGGTTATATTGGAGCTGCAGTTCTTGTGTACATAGCCTTCATGGATCTTGGAATGTGTATGTAGTTACTAATCTTTAACAATTTTATTTCGTATATATTTGGGTATCGATGTTGATATTGAGAATTGAAGTTGTGTCTCAGTGGTGTCTGATTTGCAGGGAGGGGCTATGTTCAAATATGAGGTATTTAATAATAATAAGCTCTCGAATGAGATGATTGATTCTGATTAATTACCTTTTTGATAAGGAGAGTTTAGAATTCATCCTAATATAGTATTGTTTTCTATTTATTTTTTTTAATTACTCTAGTTCATTCTTGTGATTTATATAAATGACTTGATTATTCAATATCTTTCGTTGAATTTATGAGTTGTCACAGGTATGTCCCTCATGTTTTATCTTCTAAAAAATATTGTGAATTGAGATTCTACTCACCCTTGAACCTGCTAGTCCATCAGGTGAGCATCTCGTGCAACACTATAGGGAAGAATATCCAAGAAATCTAAATTTTATCTTATGGTTCCTATAGGGAGTTGGTGTCATTGTTGCACATATTCGTGAAGGTTAGATTTTTTTCCAAGAATTATTTTACAAAGTAAAATTATTTTATTTTGATTTCTAATGCAGTAATATTATTTTATTTTACTCAGTCCACAGAAATGAAACTGAAACCAATGCAGTATTTTTTATGAGAATATTGATTTTTGTTGGAAAATAAATTCAATTGCAACTAAGGCAAAGAATATTGTTTTTTTTTTAAATGAATTCAACTGCAAATAAAATGCAGAGAATATTGATTTTAGTTGAAAACAAATTCAAGTATAAAAAATAATCTACATAATACATATAAATATGCACTATAAACAATATGTAAACCATTAATTCAGTTTCTTACGATAAATAACAGTCGGCAAGAACCCTAACTGAATAAGGGTTAACAATTTTACCCCAATCCACTTCATTCACTTCATCCATTGTTTGCAATTTTCTGGTCCCTTCAAGCTTTTATCTCAGTTTTGGGAACTGCATTCTCTCTTAACATGATGTTCCATATACCTACATGGGCTGGTGTCAGAACACTTACTCTCATTGGAGTGAAGAGATTCAGGGTGCTCTAACCAATCCTTTCGACTATACTCTATGCATATATTTCAAGACAAAATGAAAATTCATTTTTCTTATGTAACCTGGTTACTTCAAAGGCTTTTATCCTATGTTATAACTTGGGACATTGCAGATGAGAAATTTGGAGGCGATCATTACTTTTCTTGTACTTACAATGTTTGGCTGTTTCTTTGGAGAGCTGGCATATGCTAAGCCTAAAGCCAATGAGGTGTTAAAAGGAATGTTAATTCCTAATTTAAGAGGAAGTGGAGAAACTTGTATTTACATTTCTCTTGGAATTTTGTTACACAGTAAGCCCCTATCTCTTGTCTGTTTCGTTAATTCAATTCAATGAATATGTCTCGCCAGCATAAAGCAGTAATGATTTGAAATATGGCCAAACATTTTCCCCTATGATGCAGATTAGGCATTAGGAATAGTAATATATAGAGTAGTTTTAATTGCAATTTTTTTGGAGTGTCTAGGAGTTTTTTTGTCAAAATTTTGTGAAAACATTTGAGGTCAATTTTTGATTTGTCTTGTTTAAAATGGGTTTTTTAACTATATATATGGATTCAACACCCTCAAAAACATTTGAATTACTTAGATTGTGAATATTTCACCTGCCAAACTTGTGATTTAAATGAATGTCCCCAAAACAAATTAGATAGAAAAATAAACTAAAAAACTTTCCAAAAAATCACACTGGAAAACTAAGTAATAAATGCCTCAAATGATATGTATCTTATCAGGTACAAAATTTAGTACTATGGTATTGAGTGTTTGTTGAGTTACCTTCAAAAAAAAATGTAATTGATCCTATCATCCACCATATCCAGATAGAATTTATTTCTTCACTCTGCCTTGGTTCTCTCCCGGAAAGTATCACCAATTCTTTTTGGAGTTAATGTAAGTACTCTTCCATATCTTAGAGAATTATTAAAATAACTGGAATAGATTTTTCGTTTACCATATGTTGTGATTTATTTACAAATAAGATCAATTTTCGATGGGTTGGTTAAATTACAAGATTTCGTTACGGAAGTTATGAAATGTAATTATTCCACTCAGAATAAGGTCTAATAGTCCCATATCCAAGAACATAATTTGTAAAAGTACATTGAAAAACTTGATGGTTCAACGCAAACTGTCATAACTCTGTCTAAAAATCCTCCATAGAATCATTCACTACATGAATAAACTACTTCCTAACAATGTCGCGCAGCCATAGACCCGTCAATGAGTCATTAATGAGATCAGAAGACTATGAAATATATTAAAATGTTGTCTATGTTCCAATGAGTGTGCACGTATTTTCTCATCAAAACTGGATTTGCTATATTTATGGCATTCTCAATCAATGTCGTTGTTACCTGTCTGAGCAGGGCAATCTTTTCTTCACAAAATTTATCTACAAAGGACTTCGATAACTGTTGGAACTTGGACTTGAATACCTCATCTTTTCTATTAGAAGTAAGCGGATCCTTCCATCCCAACAAAGATTTCCTCCACTTTGTCACTATGGTTTTTATGCACCTCCCTCTTCTTCCATCATTTTAATCACTTAGACAACTTTACAAGCGAATTGACTTATCCATTCATCATGATTTTAATTATTTGCTCAGGAACTTGAAATGGATCCACAAAACTTGTTAGTAAATATAGATCTCATTCAAATATTTGGAATTAGGAATTCCGTGATATTGCTATTGATAGTGTTCCGAAAATCGTTAACCAAAAACCCTCTTTTTCCGTTCTTTAGCATGTTCTAGGTAAATGGAGCTCAAAGATTTATGCCATCGCACTACTAGCATTTGGCCAGAGTGCATCGATCACATGGATGTATGCTGCGAAGTATATCATTTTTTTTCCCTCTTGAAAACAGATGAATTTTGAATTTTGATAACGAGAATTGTATAATATTCACATGATACTGATTTTTCTGGAATTTGAGTGGTGTGTTGTTTTTTGTTGCAGGGTTTTGTTAATATGAAAATGAGGCCATCCCTCTGCAATCTTATCTCTTGGGCCATTTCGATCATCCCAAGCTTGTCAGTTTCTATTCTCTATGGTTCTTCTCGTGCTGTGCAACTTATTATTATTTCGTCGGTATGCTCTTTGATCATCGAGATCTCCATAACACATTTCAAATCACAAAAAATCATGACTCGGCTTAAAATTATTTCCTTGGATTCGAGTTAAAAATTTCCATGGATTTGGATTTCAACAGTTAGAAAATGTAAATGTCAAAGAACCTTTTACTAGCTAGATAATGTTATTTTAAAATATTCCTCTAAGTCATGTATGTACACTCAAAAACACATTTCATTCAATCGAAAAAACCTCATACTTACCATAATTAGAAAACATTTGTCATCTAAATATTTGAGATGTTTTATATTAAAGGCTAATGCTATGTGTATTCCTTCTATGCAGATCATTTTATCATTTCAAACTGCCATTTACATTAATTCCACTATTCAAGTTGGTGAGCAGTGAGATAAAGATGGGTCCTCACAAGAATTCAATCGGAGTAAGTTTCTACTACCAGATTAGAGAAGCAAGCCTTTTTTTCTCGGTGCTATAAATGTAGGGTAATGATGATTGGCCGTATTATTGTTACCTAAATTGAAAAAAAATTCTTCAACAATGTGGTGATTTTTGAATTGCATTTTTCTAAATGGAAAATATTATTTACTATGTCGCAGATTATGGTTCTTTCCTGGTCATCGGGATGGTGTATCATGGGCATCAACACCTACTACTTCAGTACAAAATTTGGAAAATGGTTGGTCCATAGCAGTCTGACTAAGGTAGTTTCTATATTTATTGGACTAATTGTATTTCCACTCATGGTTCTACATGTAGTTGTGATTTTTTATTTGGCTTTCGAATGAGAAAAGAAATTCACTTATATGGCTCAACCAGGATCATCGATTTGATCTGAAATTACAGCGAGTATACCAAATCACAAAAAAATAGATATAGAATCACAAAAGTGATTTTCAATTGGAGTATGACTCGATTAGTTGTAGAGAATTGGTTTGGTGAAGTCATGTAAAAATAGCACAAGTATTAGCAGATCCGAAATTTATTGTCTTTTCCTCTTCATATCTCTGAGTTGGTTTCATATTGTGACAATTCTGTGCAACACTAAAAGTTCTTTAACATTGATTGGCCTCCATTTCTATAAAGAAGAAAATTCCTAACATGGTATTGAAAACATAAACACACATGCATTTAACCATACATGGGTACAAAGCTTTTACCTGGAAAAAAATCATGAGCTAATCATATAGGCTTGAAATTTCAAAAATATCATGGGGCAATACTAGCTTTTGTTTATGCATTCATTTTTCTTATTTCAAAATTACAGTAGGAATAGCAATAAGGTAAGGGTATTCCTTTAGATCCTTCAGTAACTTATGTAGCCATATAGTTCCAGAATCTTCTTGGCCTTTTCCACGACATAAGCAATTTTAACCATTAAAATCCACACTTATATGCCACGTGCACCAATGATAAAAAAAAATCATAGACAATTATTTACAAAGATTCGTACAGATTAGACACCTTCACCAATTTGGGGGTTTTGCTCCTCAAAATCAGTAGTAGGTTTTTTCCCTTTTTCTCGAAAAAGAGATTTTAGTTTTTCGTTCCATTTCTATTTTTTTGTTTCCATGAGAAGATTTTTTTGTTGGTAAAAACTAATTTTCGGTGACCTCTTTCCTCGTTGAACATTTAGCCTTTTTGAAAAATTCGAAATAGCTAAATATTTCTTTGAAAATATATTCATTTGAGCTCAAGCTTTTCATTTAAGAGGGTTTTCCTCCTTCAATTTTTAGGGCTTTCCTTCTTTAATTTTTATTTTCTCAAGAACATGCAAATCTTCCATTGAGTACAATATTGAACTATATTTGTCCTTTCCCTTTCGGTGGAAATGGCTTTAGATTTTCTACATTTTCTACATAATGTAAATAATAGAAAGGCAGAAGTAGCTGCAAGTGCATTCTAAAATAGATGAGAGGAAATTTGAAAGTTGACTGCTTCTGCAGGATCTTACAACGATGTATATAAACCAAGAGCATACACTAAAAAATAAAATGAATGTCACAACTAAAACAAAAAAATACAATCTCACTACAACCAATATACAATAGGGTAGTTATTCTTTGCAAAAAAACTAACCTACAAATATTAACCAACATTCAATGGATGGTTCAAGAGATACTAAGGTTTCTATGGGTACGTATCAACCACAATATAAATGGTTTAAAAGTGAGACCATCCACATGGCCACGTGATTGGCTTAAGATTTTGTACCCTGTTTATATCAAGCTTTCGTATTGTCTATTTTTTTTTTTCTATGCAACAATTACTTTCCGAGCCACTCCCTCCCTCCCAACCTGAATACATACTGAGGCATCCCCTCCTCTTTTATTTTTTTTAAAGATCTATGCAAATTATGGCCTAAGTGGGGTGTAAAATTCTTGGCATGTGTCACTTTGGGGATGCCCAACCATGCATACACTGAGAATCAAACCTGGGTTAGTTGGGGTAGACTCACATTAAATTTTTCCTAGACCACAATGTAGCCTACATAAACTGGAGCACACTTACTAGACTTCATGCCCGTTGTTACTGAATTTTATGTTCCATGAAGATGAAAGCTAGATTATATGGGAATGACGGAACATATCCAGTTTAGCTGGAATTTTATTTAGATATTATAGATCCAAATCAGCTCATGTATTTCTTTGTTCTGAGCTTTTAGTTGAGAGAATTTTCCACGCAAACTCCTCCTGCTATAACATCATAATGCACTTGTTAGTTAGGCTTAATCCTTTTTCTTAATTTCTTTTGTATTGTCCTCTCTTTCTACTTGTACAATGTATGAATTGCATTAAAGAATAACCTCCCTTACAATGAACAAGGAATTTTTGGGGCTCCATTTTAGACGTTAATAGAATTTATATGCTCATGATTTTATAGGTCAAACATGTTGTTATTTCACTACTAGAGAGGTTTGGTGAGCCTGAGTGCGCTATAAGATACTCTCAATTTTGCATTATGAATGTCAAATTCGAATAGTTATTTGCACATTTTCTTTTTACAATTGAAGTTTCTATAATCTCTCACAGGAAAAATAAGTTTACAAAGCATGCATTTATGGTTTTATATATTCCCTGATATGTGGCAGAATTGCTTTCTACTTTTCAAATATACATTAAAATCTTTCTGACTTGTTTTCATGTATGGCCATTAGAGGAAGCCCTGATATCTTGACATCAACTCTTGGAAGTACCCCTTTATTTACAAATGCTAGTCTTATGAATATAGATTAAAAGGAAGCATGGGCTTGCAACACCCAAACACCAAAAACCCATGCACCTTTATTGGGACATACTTGTATGCTAAGTGTTACTATTTTCTTTTTAATAAATCATTTTACATACTTTTGTTGTTTTTTTTGCACAGTTATAATCATACTCCTTGTCTTACAAGTTACCCTAGTATTGAGCTCATATTAGCCATGAATTTTCTTCTCCAAACTTCATATCATATTGTTCATTGCTCTATCATGTACCTTATGGTCAGAATTTTGTGTATTGTATCTTGAGAGACAGACTATTTTTCCAATTTGCATACATGGAATTAACTTTTGTCAACTCTATTTCCAGTTTTCCACACGAGGATGGTTTATCCTTAGATGGTGAAAAATGGAATTGGGTGGTTGGAATTGTGGTTTCAGTTACTTTTGTGAAGTTGTTCCTTGTAATGTACTATCCAAGTTTTACTAATGAGATTGTGAAGGCATATGCTCAAGATCATTTTTTTGATGTGATCACCAACACAATTGGTCTAATTGCTGCTATTCTTGCAAGTACTTTGTACTGGTGGATATATCATACTAGAGAAATCGTGGTGAGTAGTTTTTCATAGTTTTCAACTTTTCACATGTTATACTTATCTATTTTGTTGAGTGTGCGCCATGGTTTCTTGTAACTGGCTCCTTGAGAGTAGTTTTTCTTCCATTATGTCATCCTCTCCTTTTTATAATCAACTTCCACTTGTTTAATAAGAAACTTGTTGTATTGTTTTTCATTATCATGATATATCTTTGCACTTAGTAGCAACATAGATGAAATTTTTAGCACATGTTCTCAGTCATCAGTTCTCTTCACTATCATAAACAATGCTGGTGTTGAAATCTAAAGCCATAGAGGGCCCCTAATAATTGTGGAGCTAGGATGGAGCCATGAATCTATCGATTTTAAAATTCAAAGGAAAAACATATTCCACATGTATCAACTTTTAAGTATGGAGAACGTATTGTAAAGGTGCAAGAGAATATATCCACTCCATTTCATTTCTTTTTCTTGAATAATGCCTCAATCCAAAATTCTGGATTCACAAATCATAATTTGGTTTGTTTTATGTTTGGAAATCAAGACATTTTGTTATAGAATTTTATATGGGTGCATATACACAATAATAGACACATACGTGTGGAGAAGAAGATGAAGAAAAAGAAGACTTAACATCGAATGAAATCCCAACACAAGGATATGCCATTGTAGCAAGATAGCGTGTATACATGAACATTTAACTGTATACTAATATTACATTTTGAAATTTTTTGGTAGAGATACAATCTGCGTCTCTTTGCACCTTTTGGGGAAATTACTAGTTTTAGTAAGTTAAAAATATTGTCTGCATGATTAGAGTTTGTCTAAATATTATAGATCATGTGTCGCACTTTTTTTCTTTTTTAATCAATGGCTATAAATGTAACTTTCATGATTTCCATAACTCTTCACATCACTCTTTAAAGTGTGCTAGCTCAATGGAAGATCGTTTGCCTTACAAGCAGCATGGTAGTTCGATTCCACTAACATGAATTAATCAAGGCTTTTGTAGTTTATTTTTAATTAAATGTTTTTTATATCAATTTATTTCAATGGTGAAATATTTTTGGATTCATTGTTTTATATTGTCTCTAGAGAGACAAAAGTTATTTTTAAATAAAAAATTTACTGTTACAAAGCTAGTATTAAAGACATATTGTCTCTAATAAGATTGTTGTCTCTAGAGAGACAGAAACTAAATTGTCTCATAAGAGATAATAAAGCTTGTGTTATATATTTTTTTTATAGAGAAATTTTTTTAATACAATAATATTTAAGACAATAGTTTTTGAGACAAGGGCTTAAATACAATATTTAAGACACTTGTCTCAAATATTGTATTAAAACCCCCTTTATATAGTAGTGGTGGGATGCATCTTGTAGAAAAATCCCACATGGAAAAGGCATAAAATGCCTATTTCTAGAATCAATAGGTTGTTCATATCTTGGCAAAAGAAATATGTACTCCGGGGTGAAATGGAAAAAACAGTTCTACTATTGGGAGGAAAACAATTTTCTACTTCTAAGATGGAATGCAACATAGGATGAAGTAATATAATGAGTAATTATAATCTATTTGGTACTAAGTGAAGGAAGAAAAACCAAAAAAAATCATTTTAATTATTACTGGAAGGTTATTTTAAGCTAGGGATACTATGCATTTAAACACAAGAATATGGTGGTATGACAATAGATAGGTTTTTTTCCTTCAGAAAATCATTAGAGATAATAGAATAGTATTCTTTGATGTGGAGAATATGGTATGAATTTCCAGTTCATAACTATTGTAGATTAAATTCTAAGAGCTCAAGAGTAAAAAACTAAATAAAGTAGATCTATAGATAGCAGTGATATATACATCTTTTACAACATTCTTAGTAAATTAAGATTTATACTCATAACAGAAAGCATAATGGTACCTATGTATAAGATTTTGTATATCAGTTTCCAAAAAACAATAGGAAAAAAAATTTGCACGAGTTTATAGCTAGGAATTATTTATTTTAAAGCTAATCACAGATAAAACAATTGGAAGAGATGCATGCATAGTAAACAATATGTGAATTCTCAAGTTGTGAAGGGTGTGAAGTTTTGTATCCATGGCCACTTATAAGGACCACGAGTTGGCATTAGTGTTGAAAGAGAGTACGAACTCAAGGAAATGATATCAGCATGGCTATAAGTGGTTAGCTATAAGAATTTGAAGAACATTCAATAGTTCCATCTATTTTCCCTTCACTTGTAGAATAGACATTGGAAAGAGATAGAACAGGTGTATGAAACCATAGTATAGTATAACAAAACAAATACCTATCCATTCATAGAGTTCAAACAAATACACAGAAAATTTCTAGCTTTGAATAGTACTGAGAATTCTAGGTGGTTCAATAACATTATTACAATCTCTTTTCCTTAAGGGAAAATTCAAAAAGAAATATATTCCTACATGGTCACAAGCAACCAAAGATGTATAAATATATAACGACATGGAAATTAGTCCAGCCAAACCTTACTGATAATTTATACTAAAGTCGTCAGGATAACATAAGCACCACTGTCACTAGAACCCATAGAGAGAAACCCAGCGACAGGATGCGAATATGTATGGCAAAGTTATGTTTAGTAAAATGACAAAAAAGACATGGTGTATAAAACCATTCATAAACTACAAATAACACCCAAGAAGGGCCTATAGATGTCCTTAAAAGGTTACCATCTAGTATAATTAGTCAATTACAGAGTAGGGAATAAGTTAACAAAAATTAGAATGCCTTTAGCATAATGGTTGGCTACAAACCACTAGCTAGATGCAAAATTGCAATGAAAAACACAATATGCATAGCACTACCAGTTCTGCTAAACCACTAATCAAATCATGTGAATATTGTACCTATAGAGATAAGGAGGTGGTGCTAGGGTTGGTAATGAACAGAAACCTAGAAAAGGAAAAAAAAAGATGGTTAGTGTGAACCCTTGCACCAGAGAGAAAGAAGTTAACTTCAGCATTTAGGGGAAGGAACAAAAAAACCATTTACCTGTAGACACCATGAGACAGACTCCTGTTCCAAATAGAAAACCATGTAAGATGAACATAAGGAGGGTGTCAGTAATAAAAAAACTAGTTGAACCATAGCCATGGTTGAGTCTACCACTCTACATGCTGAGAAAATAGGAAAGAGTATACCGAAATAGAAATTGATGATACAAATTTACAAGAAAATTGGCAGTAAAGAAACCCTTTTACCTGAAGTAGCCGCTGTGACCAAACTCGTGCCTTCGAGAAGAAAAATGGAACTAGTGAATAAAATAACGTAACCATTGAAAGAATAAATGCCCATCAACATCACATATAAAATAACCATCGAAAGAATAAATGCCCATCAACATCATGTATAAAATCACCAAACACCAACAATCTTACCATACTGATCTCAATTGGGAATGCAAACGAGAATACTTTGAATAGCCAACAAGTCCATTATAGTGGTCACAACCCGAATAGAAGATGGACAAAACAATGTCACATTGGGGTGCAATGGTGATATTTCTTTAACACCGGAAGAGGTTCGCACAACTCACAAATTTATGTAACTAAACCCATAAGGAAATAAAAGTGAATGAATGGATGAATGAATGCGAGATAGGTTTTTCATGTAAATCACATCAAAATTCATTTGCCGACGTGTTTCGAACTAACAAGTGTGGTTCATCGTCTGGGCAAGATAAAGGACTAGATCCACAGATTAAATAGAGAGATATCATTCAAACGGTTAGAAGAAAATAGCTATAATTGACCAAGAACAACTAAATTTGTCCACAAGGACAGGGTAACAACAATATTTGACTCGTAGAAGAGACAATTAATTCATTGATTAATTTGTTTGATATAATTGTTTTTAATCTAATTTAAAAATATACTAACCTAGGAACTATAATCTAAATATTTATTAATTTACTAAAAATAATCATCTTTAATTCATATGAACCTAAATAAATCTAATTAAAGTCAAAATACTTAATATTTTTAATTCATATAAAAAATATTTTGATTACCCTCATTAAAATAACTCACAATATATTATATATGTTTAATATAATTAGTTAATAATTCGTTAATTCTATTACTAAACTTATTTTTATATAACCAAATATGAATATTATTTATTAAAAATCATTTTTAATAAAAATATGTTAGGTAAAAAATAATAATTTCATCAAAAAATTATGGAAAAAAAACTTAAGGACTAAATGAACTTCGTCTTTGAGATAATAAAACAACATAACATTATGTAGCAACAAAATTTCAAAACTTTACCATGTACAGGAAAACAAAAATCGTCCAAGTTAAAGAAAAAAACATTTACACTAAATATAAGTAGAGTTTCAATTTGTTTACATGATTGATATGTTAAGTGTGAAGCTAAATTCACATAGGATTCTTGATCCTTTTAGATCAGATCTTTCTAGATCTCCAGGATTCTAGATCATTCTACACTGCCATTAGTTTCAAGATCATTCTAGATCTCCATCTGAATTACATACACGATTCTAGATCCTTTTTTTGCCTCTATAAATTTGTAATTTCTCTGGACAAGGAAAGCAAGTCAGGGCTCAAGCGTGTTATGTAATGCAAGGTGATTTCTATTCTCCAGTGATTGTTTTATCTATTTCGGGTTTTCTGACTGAGTAATCTTGTTATTTATCCATTTGTCTGTCTCTATGAATTATTCTCTGCTATTGCCATCTAAGTCTCTAAGTATAAATCTGGTGTGTGTTATGTATGTCTGATTTAACAACTGGTATCAGAGCTAGGTTTGAATATCCACTCTACAAGATGCTTAGTTCCATTGCCTTGCTCTCGCAACATTCGTTAAAACATTGGCTGTTACCTCTGGAGCTGTTGAAGGATCTGTCTAAAAAATAAGAAATCCCTGCAAAGAAGATAGTCTAGTAAAGGGATATGTCCAAGAATTAGCCAAGGAATGTTGGAACTAGAAGACAGTTGTTGCAAGAAAAACAAGGTCGTGGATCTATGTTGAAACGTGTTGCTGGAGTTTGAAACATGGAGATCTGTGGAGTTTGGGATGTGGTGTTCATAAGTTTTTTTTCACATCTAGCTTTCACGTATACGTGAAGTCTTTTTTTCAAACCAACATATGTATGTATGAAATGTGAAAAGGTTAAAACATTATATATGTTTTTATATTTATTATGAAACATGCATAATTATATGTTGGAATTTTGAAAAGTATATTTTAAGAAAGGGAGTAGGAATTTTGAAAAGGGCCTTTTAAAAAGAGGAAGGTCATTATTACTAAATTTTAAAGAGTAATAATTAAAGTTATTTTTAAGTGGAGTTTTTTGTGTTTTGGGGCGTGAATTTGATTGAAAATGGAGACAACAGTTACAGATATGGAGAAGTTGAGCAGGGCTAATTTTTCCCCGTGGAAATCAGAGATGGAGGATATACTGATTTTAAGGGATTAGTATTTTGCAATTGAGGACACAACAAAGAAACCCTCATCGATGATAAATGAAGAGTGGAATAAGCTATATAGAAAGGCATTGCAACAATCTGCCAATATTTAGCAAAGAATTTTTATTTCAATGTGTCCAAAGAAAAGACGGTTGAAGGATTATGGAAGAAGCTCCATGATCTATATGAGAAGAACGTGACATCAAACAAAGTGTTCTTGGTGGAAAATCTTTATAATCTCAATATGAAGGAGGGTGCTTCAGTTGCTGAGCACTTGAATGCATTTAATATTATTACTAATCAACTTGCCTCTATTAAAATCATTTTAGATGATGAAATTGGAGCTATTTTGCTAATGTGCTCTATGCCAAATAGATGGGAAAATTTAGCACTTAAACAACCACAGGGACCCTAAAGTTTGATGATGTCAGTAGTAGTTTAATGAATCAGGAGCTATGACGCAAGTCAATTGTGGAAAACCAGGGAGGAGAGGATCTACCTCTACCTGATCGTGGTAGGAGAATGGGTATAGGCTCACAAGGGAAATCAAGATCAAGAGGTCGATAAAAATCAAGGAGAGGAAGGATCATCTGCTTTCACTGTGGTAAAACCATGCACTTGAAGAAAGAATATCGATTCTGGAAGAAAGGACAAAAGGATCAAAAACCATCTAATACAAATCGCAAGTCATCCAACAAAAATGAAGGTGAGACTATTATTGTAGCCACAGATGGTGATGTGTTGTTTACTGTTTCAGTAGAGGATGCATGTGTATATAAATCTAGTAGTAGCTTTGATTGGATCCTTGACTCTGGGGCATCTCACCATGTAACCCCATGCAAAGATAGTTATGTTTCATATAATCATGGGGATTATGGTAGAGTTCATTTGGGGAATAATCATTTGTGCAGTATTGTTGGAGTGGGAGATGTCCAGATCAAGATGAAAGATGGACAAGATATATTGTTGAAACATTTCAGGCATGTACCAGAAATGCGCATGAGTTTAATGTCTATGGGACGACTAGATGATGAAGGCTATTCGACAAGCTTTGGAAAAGGAGGCTGGAAAATTAGAAAAGGTGCATTGGTCGTGGCCAAAGGACCCAAGACAGGAACATTTTACACATTGAAGACACTGATAGGAAAATTAGATTTGATTGATGTCACAAAAGAAGGAAATTCAACATATTTGTGGCATAAGCGTTTGGGTCACATGAGCGAGAAGGGCTTAAAAATCCTTGCTGGTAAAAATTTATATATGGTAGACAAAGAAGGGTTTCATTCCTTAGAGGTGGCCATGATAGAAAGAAAATTGTGTTAGAATTAGTACAGTCCGATGTGTTTGGGCCTGTTAACATCAAATCATTAGGAGGAACATCATATTTTGTAACATTTATAGATGATGCATCTAGGAAGGTTTTCTCATATCCTATGAAAAATAAAAGTGAAGTGTTTGGAATATTTCAAAAATTCCATGTTGCTATTGAAAGAGAGACTAACAAATTGCTGAAGTGTTTAAGAACAGATAATGGTGGATAATATTGCTCAAATGCATTTAAGGAATATTGTAACAGGTTTTGCATAAAGCATGAGAAGATTGTGCCTCTTACTCGTCAATAGAATGGTGTTGCAAAAAGGATGAATCACACCATTATGGAAAAGGTACGAAGTATGTTGTCCAATTCTTGTTTGGAGAATAATTCTTGGGTTGAAACAGTCAAGACCACTTGCTACCTCATAAATAGATCTCCAACTACAACGTTGGATGGTAGTATCCCTGAAGAAGTTTGGACTGGTAAGAATTTGAATTATTCTCACTTGAAAATATTTGGATGTGAAGCATTTGTACATATTCCCAAAGAAAATAGAACTAAGCTAGATGATAAATCTATGAAATGCATTTTTTTGGGATATGTGGATGAAGATTTTGGTTATCGTATATGGTATCTAGTCAAACATAAAATTATTAGAAGCAGGGATGTTATATTTAATGAGTCAGAAATGTTCAAGGGGATTGTAGGTGAGTTGAAGGTCAAGAAGGTTATTGACAGGTTTGAAGAGCAGTAGGAAAACATACCACCAATACAAGAAAATGAACTGCAAATTCAGGAGCACGAAGAACAACAAGTGGAAAATGATGAACACCAAGAAGAAGGAATCTTGCAGGAACCTTTATAGGAGATTCAACCTGACAATGCACCACCACAGTTAGTTCGTAGATTTTGTAGGCCTCATAAGCCTTCACAAAGGTATCCTCCTTCAAACTATATTTTTTTGACTGACGAAGTTGAACCTAATTGTTTTCAAGAAGCTTGTAAAGTCGAGCACACTAAAGAATGGAAGAAAGCAACGGAAGAAGAAATGAACTCTTTGTAGGTAAATAAAACTTGGGAGTTGGTAAACCTCCCAAAAGGTAGAAAGGCTCTACAAAACAAATGGGTATAAAATATTAACCATGAAGGTGACGAAATGAACGAAAGGTATAAAACAAGGCTGGTGGTGAAAAGTTTTTCCCAAAAAGAAGCTATTGACTTCATTGAAATTTTCTCACTTGTTAAAATGTTATCCATTAGAGTCATTCTTGGTCTAGTTGCTGCTTTAGACCTAGAATGTGAATAGTTAGATGTAAAACTGCATTCCTTCATGGTGAATTGGAGAAAGAAATTTATATGGAGCAGCCATAAGCCTTCATAGAAAAAGGCAAATAAGGCCTTGTTTGTAGGTTGCAGAAGAGTCTCTATGGGTTGAAACAGGCACCTCAACAATGGTACAAGAAATTTGATTCACTCATAACAAATCAGAAAAATTAATTAAAATATAATTTTGTTTTAATTATTATTATTCCAAATTATTAAAAAAATTAATGTATCTTATATCTATATATATATAACAAGATTCCTAACCAAATAGATTCACTTTTTATTGTAAAAAATTTTAATATAATTTTTTACATTATCATATATCAATACCATAATTTACTAATACAATTTGTCATATATGGTAAAGATTTTTAAGAATAAATATTGAGACATTATCATACACCAATACCATAACTTACTAATACAACTTGTCTATATGTTACATGTTCACATGACAATAGATTTAATTTAATCATCTGTCATTAAAAAAAACCATAATTGATTTGAAAATATATTTTACTTTTAATTTATCCATAAATACTGCTCAAAATATTTATTAAAAACTACATACATATATACCTAATTTAATTTATTTATAATTAAATTAAAATATAGAATCCCACTCCAAACTAAACACGCATTAACAAACATAAATTCTAATCAAATATCCGCACCAAGTTTCAAGCATATGTAAAGGTGGTGAAAGCAGTCGTATTGAATAAAAAGGTGGTGAAAACACTGCCCTAATTCTCGTCTGGAGCAGTGCGCTAGATTATCATAAATGAATCTGTTACAAGGATCAATCATGGATTTTGCTACTAACAGACTTGATATATATGTTAGGTTAAAGGGAGCAGCGTGCTAATTATGATGGATGGATTTTGCTAGTAACACACGTGATGGCCGTTCCGAATTCGGAGCTACAAAGGATTGAAATTGACACACAAATCACTTAAGTCTCATAAACAGCTTCACATGGTTCTCCGTCAAACTTTTGTCCGCATATAAATTCATTGCAACTCGAATGAAATTGTAGAAGTGGAATAGAATCATCAAATTTTGGGGGAGGTAGCTTTGTGAAGGATTACATATAAAAAAAATGCCTGCCCTGTGCTTCAGTAATCACGATGGCCCCTATGTTGTTCAACTGTTGTTTGCAGTGTGCATATTCCTAACTTTTCTCTCACATGTTGAACCTGATACCGTTGTGAAGAAAATCGGTGGATCGCCCATTAATGTGAATTACTCAGAGAGCCAAAGTGTCGGTGAAGTGTGTTCTCCCAGAGACATTTCAGTGAGTGAGCGTATCATCTACACAGGGCCAGATGGTATACCTGTATATGCTGTGGAAATTAGAAACACATGCGCCACTGGGTGCGCAATCAGCAATATACACATCAGTTGTGGCTCCTTCGCGTCGACGATAGAGATAGACCCTAAAACATTGGTGGTGGAAAATTGGCGGCGGGAGATGGTGTGTCCTTCAACTATGCCAATCTATCCACTGAAAGTCGCTTCCGTCCAATGCGATGCTGAACTAATATTACTCTTTTTTCCTTGTGCCTCCGTCATGATATTTCTCTTTCCCCTTGTGCTTCTAAAGGTCCTCCTGGTCCTGGTTCTGAGGGTTAGGTCTTGGTTCTGAGGGTTAGATTCTGAATGTATTTCTGGTCTTGGTTCTGAGGGTTAGTTTAATTGGTAGTTAAATATTGTATTTTTGTGGGTTAGTTTATTGGCTAGTAAAGTATTGTATCTCTGTTAATAAGAAGTGATAAAATTAAATAATGGAGTAGATAAAAAGTCATTCGTGAGACTATTCAAGAAGTAATCTTTATTATTTTATAAATATAGTGGTTACAATCTTTGTGAATCATATGTTTTCCATATTTTTTTAGGGTTGTTTAGTTTATTTGGATAACTATTTAATAATGGGCATATTTTTTTAATGCTACGTTTTTAATTAGAATTAGAAATATATATGTTTTTAATTAGAATTATAAAAATAAATATGATATTTTTAGAAACATTAAAGAAAGGTAGTTGTAAATTCAATTGGTGTATTTCATTGATATTATTCAAGAAGTAATCTCTATTATTTTATAAATAGAATGGTCAGTAATCTCCATGAATTATATGTTTTATTTTCATATCTTTTCACAATTGTTTAGTCTATTTGGGTGCCTATTTCACAATGAGCATACTTTGTAATTGTAATGTGCCCACCTACATGATATAAACATACTCTAATAATTTTTATTTTTTTTACATATTTGTTAAACCCTATTCAACTTCAAACGTCCATATTAAATATTACATATTGACCTTACATAACTTTCAAATATATCATACGCCATTCTGGAAATATCGAAGAGTTTTGTTTTGAGTTGTCAAAAAAACTTTTTGGTAGAAGTTTTGTTTGATGACCGCTTTAATGCTGATGCTGCCTACTCTTAACATCTTGCTCGGGAATTTATTTACCACCGGTTCTGTCACGTGATGGGGTATGGCCATAGTACACTCTGACTTCACGCCCCTCAAGCTTCTCCCCTCATCGATGGTGTGGATGCATGTATACCCATCTAACGGCTGTGTTGGTTCGATGTACTCCACCCTTGTTTATCTAGTAGCATGGAGTCTCCCAAACCATTTGCTCAAGATTTGTTTCAGCTCCATCTCTTCTCCTTGGCACCGAATCGTCCAGAACTCCTTCGCGCTGAATGAATCCAGATGGTCTACGGACATCACTGCACTCTGTACTGTAATCAACCTGGTTATTTTGAGGCAGTCATCTTCTGGTCAGAATTTTTCCATGCAAGTTCTTAAATTCTTTGATATTTTCTCTTTTGAGGTTATCTTTATGTTTTCTATCCAAATCTCTAATAGTTTTCTTTGCTTGCCTTTGTTTTTGGTTGAGGGGTCATGTTTCCGCCCTCCAGAAATCACCGAAGGTTATGAAAGATGCTTCTCAAGTTTCCGAGGTTTTACCTCTTTTGCACCAGCTAATGGGTAAGTTTCATAGAATTCTTCTCCTGAAGGTTTTCGTCTTCTAGATCTATTGAAAGTTGCCCATTCTGGGTTGTTAAAAGGAAGGGGTTCTTCCAATTTATTTTTAAAGGCCCTCTAACCCAAAGTCTTTATGACTCCTATTTTGTTATTGTATTAGATTGGTGGCAAATTCTATATGCCATTTAGGGTTTACTCTACTCTTCTGAGGGTTAATGGAATTTGTTTCTTGGAATTATCTCTCAGAACCGTAGCCTTGGTTATCTTGGTGCATTGTCAGATTTGATATGCCCTCAGGCCTACTCTTTAATTTGCTGATATGCTGTATATTTCATTCATTTAAAAAAAAGAACAGTTCTAGATATAAATCCTGGGTTGAATCCCATTGTAGCTTACTCTAGTTTATATTTTTGCTAAGCACAATTTCGTATATTTTTTCCAGTTTTCTGTTAGGTTCCTTGAGACCTGAGTATATGTTAAGTTTTAAAATGCATGCCAAATTTTCCCGAGCGTTGCAGCTTCTCCTTATTCTTTAATGTTCTAACCCTTTCAGGGTTCCTTGAGTTATAAAAATTCCTATGGTTTTTACTGTGTATTTAAATGCTCAGTTTTTTATTCCATGGAATGCTATTATGTATGTTCTACGTGTTTTTTGAGATTCTGGATACGCAATCTCTAGCACGGTTAATGATGGTTTAAGTTTAGCAGGTCTTGATGAATTTTGGTATTTGCTTTCAAATCTAACCCTATGTTACTGCTAATCTTTTTGAGCGTACAACATTCACGTTTTTTCTTATGATTTATTCCGCTCCTCAGAGCTCTAGTTATGTTGTTTTCTAACTTTATCATGAAGGCTTTGCCTTTGCATGTTTATATAGCTACAAGATTTGTTCTGCTGTCATATGTTAGTATAGTTGCATGATTTGCCCAACTATCAAATGTTAATTGTAGCTACATGTTTTTCACTGCTGTCATATATTAATATAGCTGCACACATGTAGGGAAAGAAATGGCTTTGGATTTGGATTCGTTATGCATGCGGAAATTGTTTTACCTCTATACATATTCTTTAAATACTTTCATAATTGTCTCTCTGCTGGTTGTGCTCTGAGGGTTTGAATCTACCCTCTAGATTTTTCCTGCATTTCTTTCTGTTTTGGCATAATTAAGGAAAGAGATCTTATACAATCATTCATGTTAATTACTCTATGGATTTTTGTCTTCTACAAGGACAGTCTTTTGCTAAATCTGAGTCCTCTATATTTTTTTGAACTTTTTGCAATTAATTTATGGATAGTTTTCCTACAGACTTCTCTTACATTTATTTCCAGTTCATAAAAAAGAATAAATTCTTCATAGACTACTAAATCATACATTTGTAAAGTTATACAAAAGATGAATCCCATATCTCCTCTCAAATTCCTCTACTATTCACTGTAGAGAAAACCTTCCCCACCTCTTTTAACAAAAATATGATACATGATAAAGTTCACACAGCAGTTTTTCCCTCAAATGTTTCTTTACGTACCTAGTTCTCTAGTTGGTAAAGATCTTCTTGAAGATTCACACGAACCTGGGACTTTTGCTGGCTCTCAACCGCTAGACCATGAGATTCATCTTTCAAGACCACAATCTCCCCCCTTGCTTACTTGCTAGACAACTGTCTTCCACAAGTTACTTGCATAATGTGCAGTGCTATCTGATCATCACAAAACATAGCCTCTGTTCTCTTTTTTTTCCTATCCCTACAGCATAGATTTTCATACCCTCCTATCCTATTCTTTGGAAACTTTTCTAGTTAGAGGAGGTAGTTAGGGTTGCACCCCTATCAACTATCTTTTCCCCAAGAGGAAAACTTCCTCCTTGAGAAGTTACCAAGTTTTAAAAGAAACATTTCTTATCTCTCATAATAAAAAAATACTATTAAATTTCAAACAGATAATAATATCAGGTTTAGTTTATATTTACCACAGTAAACCAAATATTTACATTTTTTCCCAGGGAATTACATCTCCCCCTCCTGAAATTGGACATCATCTCGATGTCTTTTGGCCATGAACAACCTTGAATAAGCTCTTTTCATGAGTTCTTCATCTTCCCAACTGGCCTCATTAGGCCCAAAGTGTTGACACTGCACTTTAACTTGGGTAATAGATCGTTTCCACAACATTACTTCTCTCAAGTCAAGGATGTTTAGCGGGTCGACCAAGATTTATCCTTCTGGCTCGACCTAAAACATGCAACATCTTAAATCATTTTTTCTTTAAGAAAAACTCATTTCGATTGATCTATCAGAGCTATTCCTTACCTATATATCTTGCCAGCTGATTACATGCTTAGGATAATAAACATATTTTTTTAACACGAACACATGAAAAATGTTGTGGACTCGTATATGACTCAGCAGAGTGAGCTGGTATGCTACCAGCCCAATTCTTGCCAAGACTTGAAAAGGTCCACAAAATAGGGGTGCCAACTTAGTGCACTTGCTCCATTGTAACGTGCTCTTTTTTTTCTAATTCTCACATACACATGATCACCGACTTGATACTCCTTGAACTTCCTTTTCCGATCCACAAAGTCCTTTTGCCTATCCTGGGCTGCCTTTAGATTGGACCGTACCTTCTTAACCATTTCCTCCATTTCCTTAAACATTTCGGGACCTAACATCAATCTGTCTTCGATCCACCCTGGCTTGAGGGTGTGCGACACTTCTGCCCATATAATACTTCAAATGGGATCATTTGCAATGATATATGATAGGAATTATTGTAAGCGAACTAGACCAAGTGCAGATAGTCTTCCCACATGGTTGGTTGCTGCATTACATATGCTCTTAACATGTCTTCCACCACCTGGTTCACTCGTTCACTTTGTCCATCAGTTTAAGTGTGATAAGTTATACTGAAGTTTCGCTGAGTCCCTAATTCTTCAAACAATGTTTTCCAAAAGACCGATGTAAATTTTACATCACGGTCCGAGATTATTGTTTTTGGTAACTCATGCAGTTTAAATATATTCCACATGAAAACATCTACGATCTGCATAGGTCTGTAAGTAGATTGCACAGGTATAAAATGTGCTGACTGACTTAACTTTTCCACCACCACCATGATGGAGTCGTTATTTTTCTTTGACTTAGGCAAACCTGTTATGAAGTCCATAGAGATGGTTCCCACTTCCATTCCGGAATGGGTAGTGGTTGTAATAACCCCGCAAGGTGTTGGTGTTCCACTTTAATTTGTTGGCACTCCAAATAATGTGCCAAGTATCCAACCACATCTTTCTTCATACCCAACCAATAATATTCTTTTCGGAGTGCAATGATTGTTTTCTGATATCGTGGGTGTCCAGCATAATTAATCTTATGATATTCATCCAAAATCAAGTTTTTAATGTTGTTCTGATTAGGCACATACAGCCTTTTCTTGTAATACAACATTCTAGCAGCATCCAAATCATAGCCTGGCTATTTTTCTTTGCTCGTTGGGTACTAAACTTGTTGTTTTATTTGCTGATTGTGGTATCTTGTTCTGTTGCCTTTTTAATCATTTCTTCAAAGGGGCTTTTCCCTTCACTGCAAGAAATCACATATAGACATTGCAATTTCTGACTTAAAGCATCTACGACCTAGTTCTATTTCCCTTTCAAATGCTTGATCTCAAAATAAAAACCACTTAATGAATCCACCTACCATGCTTTTCTAGCATTTAAGGTGGGCTGGCTAAAATAATTGGTCAGACTGTGGTGATCTGTCAATAGTAGAAATTTTCTTCCAATAAGATAATGTCGCCACATTTTTAAAGTGTGAATGATGGTTACCAGCTCTAGATCATAAGTGGAATATTTCTACTCATGCTCTTTTAATTTTCTTGACTCATAAACTATTACTTTCCCTTCTTACGTTAACACAACTCTTACCCCTTCCTTACTTGCGTCCGTGCACACCACATAATCTTTACTAGGATCGACTATGCTTAGAATGGGTGCGGTGGTGAGCAGATGTTTAAGTTGTTTGTATTTTTTTTAACATTCAAAGGTCCAACTAAAGGTTTTTCGCTTTTTCTGTAAGGAAGTGATTGGATAAGCTACTCTCAAAAATCCTTCTACAAACCGTTTGTAATAACCTAGTAGCCCCATGAAGGATCTATTGTGTGCAACATCTTTTGGTACTGGCCACTCCATTATGGTCCTTATCTTTTCGGGATCCAATACGATCCCTTCTTTAGTGATTATATGCCCCAAATATTGTATTTTTTCCTTAAAGAAATCACATTTGCTGAACTTAGCATATAATTGGTGTTCTCGGAGGGTTTGCAATACTAGTCTGAGGCGCTCTTAGTGCTCCTCCATAGTTCGAGAATATATCAGTATATCATCAATGTAAATTAGCACAAACATATCCAAATGATAATGAAATATGTTGTTCATTAGACACATAAAGGTTGCAAGGGCGTTGGTTAATCCAAAGGGTAACACCACAAACTCATAATGACCATATCATGTTCTAAAAGTTGTTTTAGCTCTGTCTTCCTCTTTAATCCTGATTTGGTGAGACCTTGATCACAAATCAATCTTTCACAATATTTTTTCTCCTTTCACTTGATCAAACATCTCATCAATACGAGGTAGAGGATACTTATTTTTTATCGTCAATTTATACAATTGGTGATAATCCAGACACATATAAAGGGTACCCTCTTTCTACTTAACGAACAACATTGAGGCTCGCCAGGGTGACACATTGGGGCGAATGTAGTTTTTGTGTAACAGCTCCTATAATTGCATTTTCAACTCAGTCAATTCTGGTGTGCTCATTCTATAGGGTGCTCGGGACACTACGACTACTCTTGACACCAATTTGATGGTAAAATCTATGTCTCTCTTGGGTGGCAGTCCGTGAATCTCTTCTGGAAACACATCCACATACTCTTGTATCACAGGAATGTTTTCCAATGTGGCTATTTTATTTTTTGAGTTGGCATAACCCACTTGGATGGTATATATCTAACATCCTTTGCTAATGCATTTTGCTAACTGAGAGGCGGTTATTGACTAAATCTGCACTCGCCTTCCAAGCTCGTCTTTATAACAGATATTCTTAGTTTTACAGTTAATTATGGACCAATGTTTTTCTAACTAGTCCATACCAATCAGTACATCATATGAGCCAAGGGGAAACACATTTAAATATTTCATCACTGGTTGTCCTACTATCTTTAAAGGGCAGTTATTGACCTTAGCAAGCACTTGTGTCGTTTCTGCTATTGCCAGTTGTACTAGCCAAGGGTCCTTAAACTTAATATCTTGCAATTTACAATGCTCCACAACCTTAGGACTAATATAAATTAACGTAGCTCCAGGATCAATTAAAATAGTTACAACAAGGTCTAAGAGCTTACCTTAAAATTCCACCATGGTCGGCTAGTACTCCGCTTGACGATCTTCTACGACAGCATTAATCTTTGGTAAACTCCGTCCTACATCACCAACTATAGATGCTTCATAAATCTGGGAAACTCATTCAGTTCCTTTTCGTTGAGGGTAATTTTTTACATAATGAGGTCCACCACTGCCCCAACATTGCACTGGAGGCCTTGCTGTCCCTTCGTTGTCTATTTTTCTAGGTTGTTCACTGATTCTAGACTCAATGGGGGGATTTAATCAGAGCAGATTCTTCTGTATGTTTCTTTTTAGTTGCCCCTTGGAAAATCCTTTATTACCACCACCTCGATTTCGTTTAGTATTTCCATCCAGTTTGTTGCTTTTCTTATCAACCCATTTCTTACCCAAGATTTCTCCCTTTTGCTTTCTTTGCTTTTAGCAAATCTGAGCTTTACGTATGGCCTCGTCCATCATCTTTAGGTTGTCAAACTCAATTCTTTCCATCATGTTCAAAGGTAAACTACTGACGAACCTCTGTACTTTAGCCTTCTCTTCTTGGATATAAGGCACGTAATAGAGCAATGAAGTAAAATGAGTGATAAATTCATCCCTAGTTTACTGTCCCAGTTGTAGGTCATGGAATTATGTTGCTTTTTCATCATATAAATGTTCAATTAGGTGTCTTTCCTTAAGGTATTTTTGAAAATTTTCCAAAGTTATATTCTGTTCACTTACTCCTCTTACCATCTTAACTTCTTCCCACTATAGGGTGGCTTTTCCCTGTAATTGGAAAATGGCCAACCATGCCTTGAGGTTGTGATTGTATTCATATAGCTGGAAGTATTTGTTCATATTAATTAGCCATGCCTCGGCTGCTTCCTCCTATTCTCCATCAAAGTGTGGCAGTTTGATCTTATGGAACTTCCCTTGCAACTCTATCTGTTGCCTTTTTTATGCCTATTGCTCGGAAGCATTATCAAATCGTTCCTCCTCCCTTCCTTCTGACTCTTCTGGTTCTGCGTGGTCATTCTGCTCCTCTGACACCCTTTACTGCTCAGCGTTGGGATTCAGCGGTTGTTGATTCTACTTGTCAGATAAGATCTTTATGATCCTTTCCTATTCCATGGTTAACCTTGCGTTATCCTCTCGCAATTAGGCCATTTCATTTTTCAACTCTTGTATTGTCTCTAATATTGCAAGATTTGTATTGCGATTCTCCTTTGCAAGTTGTACCCATAATTCCGGGTTATTTTCAAGACCAGTTGCAGGTCCCTGACCCACCACAAACCTACGTGACACACTATTTGCTCTTCTCATATTGTCGGTCTTCTGTTTTCTTGTACTTAACATAAGAAAAGTAACAAAAGAAGGGTCAACACATTAACTGTTTTTCTTTAACTACTAAATTGAGATGAAAATAAAATGTATGCACTTGATGTGTTTTATCTATTTTATTTACCAGAGGCCATAGTTTTGGCACTTGGTTCTGATACCACTTGTAATGTACCCACCTACATGATATAAACTTACCCCAATAATTTTTTTTTTTTACATATTTGTCAAACCCTATTCAACCTCAAACGTACATACTAGATATTACATATTGACCTTACATAAATTTCAAATATCACATAGGCCATTCTAGAAATATCAAACAGTTTTGTTTGAGTTGTCAGAAAAGCTTTCTGATAGAAGTTTTGCTTGATGACCACTTTAATGGTGGCACTGCCTACTCTTAACATCTCGCTGGGGAATTTATTTACCACTAGTTCTGTCACATGATCAGGTATGGCTAGAGTACACTCTGACTTCATGCCCCTCAGGCTTCTCCCGTCATCGACAGTGTGGATGCATGTATGCCCATCCGAGGGATGTGCTCGTTCGATGTACTCCACCCTTGTTTATCTGGTAGCGTGAAGTCTCCCAAACCATTTTCTCAAGGTTTGTTTCAGCTCCATCTCTTGTCTTTGGCACCAAATCGTCTAGAAATCCTTTGCACCGCATGAATCTAGATGGTCTATGGACATTACCGTGCTCCAGACTATAATCAACCTAGTTATTTGGAACAATCATCTTCTGGTAAGAGTTTATCCATGCAAGTTCTTAAATTCTTTGATCTTTTCTCTTTTTAGGTTATCTTTATGTTTTATGTCCAAATCTCTAATAATTTTATTTGCTTAACTTTGTTCTATGGTTGAGGGGTCATGTTTTTGCCCTCCAGAAATCACTGGAGGTTCTAAATGATGCTTCTCAGGTTTCCCATGTTCCACCTCTTCTGCACCGGCTAACGAGAAAGTTTCATGGAATTCTTCTCCTGAAGCTTTTCGATTTCTGGATCTATTGAAAGTTCCCATTCTAGGTCGTTGAAAAGAAGGGGTTCTTCCAATTTATTTTTAAAGGCCCTCTAGCCCCAAGTCTTTATGACCCCTATTTGTTTATTTTGTTAGATTGGTGGTGAATTCTATACGCCGGTGAGGGTTTACTCTACTCTTTTCAGGGTTAATGGAATTTATTTCTCGAAATTATCTCTCAGAACCGTAGCCTTGGTTATCCTGGCGCATTGTCAGATTTGATATTCCCTCGGGCTTGATCTTTAATTTTCCGATATGATGTATATTTCATTCATTTAAAACAAAGAATAGTTTTGATATAAATCCTGGGTGGATCCCTCTGTAGCTTACTTCAGTTTATCTTTTCATTGAGCATAATTTCATGTATTTTTTTCCAGTTTTTTGGTAGGGTACTTGAGACCCGAGTATATGTTAAGTTTTAAAATGCATGCCAAATTTGCCCGAGCATTGCGGCTTCTCTTTATGCTTTAATGTTCTAACCCTTTCACGGTTCCTTGAGTTATAAAAATTCCTATGGTTTTTACTGTGTATTTAAATGCCCAATTTTTTATTCCATGGAATGCTATTATGTATGTTCTATGTGTTTTTTGAGATTCTGGGTATGCCATCTCTAGCACGTTAATGATGATTTAAGTTTAGCAGGGCTTGATGAATTTTAGTATTTGATTTCAAGTCTAACCCTATCATAAAGCTAATATTTTTTAGCGTACAACATTCACATTTTCTCTTATGCTTTATTCCACTTCTCAAAGCTCTGGTTATGTTGTTTTCTAACTTTATCATGAAGGTTCGCTTTTGCATGTTTATATAGCTACAAGATTTGTTCTACTATCATATGTTAGTATAGTTGCATGATTTTCTGAACTATCAAATGTTAATTGTAGCTACATGTTTTGCGCTGCTATCATATATTAATATAACTACATTCATGTAGGGAAAGAAACAATTTTGGATTTGGATTTGTTATGCATGCAGAAATTGTTTTGCCTCCTTGCATATTCTTTAAAATCTTTCATAATTGTCTCTCCACTGGTTGTGCTCTGAGGGTTTGAATCTACCCTCTAGATTTTTCTTGCATTTCTTTGTGTTTTGGCATAATTAAGGAAAGAGCTCTTATATTGTTATTCTTGTTAATTACTATATGGATTCTTGTCTTCTACAAGGATAGTCTTTTGCTAAATCTTAGTCTGCTATACTTTTTTGAATTTTCTGCAATTAATTTATGGATAGTTTTTCTACAGACTTCTCTTGCAGTTATTTCTAGTTCATAAATAAGAAGAAAACTCTTCACGGGATACTAACTCATACATTTGTAAAGATATACAGAAGAGGACACCCATATCTCCTATCGAATTCCTCTACTATTCACTGTAGAGAAAGCCTTCTACACATATTTTAACATAAATATGATACATGATAAAGTTCACACAACAATTTTTCCCTTAGAGGTTTGTTTACGTACCTGGTTCTCCCGATGGTAAAAATCTTCTTGAAGGTTCACCTAAACCTGGGACTTCTGCTGCCTCTTAACCACCTGACCATGAGATTCGTCTCTGAGGACCAGAATCTCCTCCCTTGCTTACTTGATAGACAAGAGTCTTCCGCAAGTTACTTGCACAATGTGCAAGGCTATCTAATCATCACCAAACTTAGCCTCCCTTTTTTTGCCTATCCCTACACTGAAAATTTTCCTCCCCTCCCCTCCTTCTCCCTGGAAACTCATCGTGTTAGGGGAGGTAGTTAGGGTTGCACTCCCAACAATTGTCTTTTCTCCAAGAGGAAAACTTCCTCCTTGAGAAGTTACCAACTTTTAAAAGAAACATTTATTATCTCTCATAATAAAACAAATATTATTAAATTTCAAACGCATAATAATATCAGGTTCAACTGTCTTTTCTCTAAGAGGAAAAAATCCTCCTTGAGAAGTTACCAACTTTTAAAAGAAACATTTCTTATCTATCATAATAAAACAAATATTATTAAATTTCAAGCACATTATAATTTTAGGTTCAGTTTATATTTACCACAATAATCCACATATTTACATTTTTTTCTTGGGGCATTGCAATAATGCTATGCCTTTAATTAAAATTATAAATATAAGTATAATCTAATCAATATTTTGATGATTTTCTGTGCAAATATTCAGACAATGATGAATCTAATTGATGTATTTAAAAAAATAAATGTAAATTGGTATTATATATATGTGGGAAAACAATTATAATATATTTTTAATTTTAATTTTTAATTTATTTATTTATATATCTTTTATTTCATTATAATATAAAAATTTAATTTTTTTATTTAAAAAAATTAACGTCTTTAATCTAATTTATATTTTAAAAATATGATTTTAATTATGATTATCTAATAACTATTTATATTAAAGTTTTAATTATAATTATTTCGAAATTATACAAGTTAAACATGATTTAAAATTAGATTAAAATATTTTAATTAGTCTATGTATGTGGTTTAAAATGCACTTTTTTAGTAAAAAAAATAATTGAATATAATTTACCTTAATTTATATAAAATTTTAAAATCTTTGGGGTGCTAAATATTTTATAATAATTAATTAAACAACTTATACCAATTTTCTATTATTTTTTCTTTAACTCCATATATGCATAGCCTTGTTTTGTCTCAAGTGATTGATTACAACAAGACCTTTACGTAATCACTCAAACTTGAAGCTCATTGTCAATTATGTTTTCCAAATACTATTTATTATTATAAATATTCGAAATGGGCTATACAATTTTGTTATCGGGCTGGCCATGGAAAGTAATAATTAAATGCCCAACTTTACAAAATCCAAATGAGAAAACATAGTGTGCTATAATTCTCATCCTGATGATGAACCACAGTGGCTGGTTCGAAACGTCGATGCACTAAAACAACACATGCGATGAATCTGGAAGATGCAACCACACAGAATGCAAATCGCAGAAGTCTCAAATCCATGATGAGGCAATTCTTTTATAAAGAGATATACTTCAAAATAAATTAGTTTTTATATTTTTGGTTAAGTTTCTTCTATGTTGTAACCAATAAATATAAGGTATAAATTTGTGGATGGAAGAAAATTATATATTTTTTTATCAAATTCTCACCATTTTTATGAATCGCTCCATTTATCATTATCTTGCATGGAAGAGGAAGAGAAATAAATTATAACTCTAACTCTATAAAAATGACATTTGGAAAATAAATTTTAAAAAAATTAATTATAAGGAAAATATGATTAATTAATAATTAGAAATTGAATATTGATATTGAACTTAAAATAAATAACAAAATAAATAACAAAATACTAAACATTAATTTAATAAACAACGATTTACTATGAGACATTTAGGATTATGAGAAATAGTAAATAAATATATGAAATAAATTAGATCTAATATGCCCATGGTGCTCTACATTTTAACATGAGGCAAATAAAGTAAAGTACTAGATCAAGAAATTTTTAGATTTAAAATTAAAAAAAATAATAATAAATAAAAAACTACTAAACTACGAAAACAAGTATGTATTGCATACATTATGGCACATATATTGTATTGATTTCATATGTTCTATTGAAGTATTAAATATAATGATTTCTTATTAAGGGTTAAATTAAATAATAATAATATAATAATAAAGTAAATTTAATTAACAAAATAATGAAAAATAATAAAACTGAAAAGGTAAAAAAAAGAGTAAAAATAATAGTAACAATAATAATCCTACATAATTGTCCGCTTGGGATAGCTCAATTGGGAATGGCTGGTTGTGGAAATGAAGTCTCACATAACCAGAAGTTCATGGGTTCAAATCTTGTGCTAATGAAGTCTCACAAAAGGAGTCTTTGGTTCAAATCTTGTGCTATAGATTGGACATGTTGGACATGATGGCTGGCTGTGGAAATTAAGTCTCACATAACCAGAAGTTCATGGGTTCAAATCTTGTGCTAATGAAGTCTCAGAGAGGGAGTCTTTGGTTCAAATCTTGTGCTATAGATTGGACATGTTGGACATGATAAACATGTAGTCCTACCAAACTTACAAAAAAAAAATCCTACTCAATTTAATTTGTTATATTCAAACTTTTCAATAAAAAAATTATAAATAATTTCTTTAAAAAGGAAGAAATAAAGAAATAATACTATTCATATTCATTATAAACTTAAACAATTATAATTTATATTGAACAATAATATTCCAAAAAATAATTAATCACAATATAAAAACTTAATAGCTATATGTATATGTATTATGAAGCTTTTAATAAAATTAGAAATAAGAATTTTTCTATATATGAAGAGGTGAAATACACCAAATATAAATAGATCAACTGTACCATATAAATTAAAATAGTTATCATAGAGAACATATAAAGCTTAATACTTATAATAATGATTAAGATTAAGGATATGTGTTTTTTAGTAAAAGGTAATATGTTCAAATTTAGAGGGGGTGGAGTATGTACTCATTTGTAAACATGAGAAGTCAAATTGGCTCATTTAACTCTAATGGATATATGATTTCTATATTCCAATATGAGAGAGATGAGTTAAATAAAAATACATTTTAATATAAACAATGTGGGTCATAAATGAAATCTATATCTATATCTATATCATATATATATATATATGAAAACAAAAATATTATGGTTAAAAAGTGTAATGATGTGTTGCTCTAGATGAAAGAAATGTATAAAAGAAATTCAAGTTATTCTTAACATTTAATAGATTTAAAGTTAACATGGATCTATATTAATTTATGAAAATTTTAATAAAATTAATAAAATATACATTAATGAAAGTAAACATAAATAAGGGTAAATTAGAAGAATGAGGGACATTTTACCAAAAAGAAAAAAGAAAAACAGAAAAACAATAACTAAAATTAAAATAACATATTGATTATAAGATCGTTGTAGAGTGAGATAATAACATCAAAATAAAATGAGAAAATAATAATTAGAATAATCTAAAAAAATATAAATTATAATACCTCTATTAAAAACTTATAAATATTTAATTAATGTTAGTACTTCACTTGGAAAGTGATGTTAACGAAGCTCACATTTCCATTGGTTAGACATAGTTATGAGTGATGTGTTTACCTACCCAAACAACTATTCTTGAACTCTCAAAGGGAAAGGGGGGTGCAATAGAGAAATAATACCCTAACTGTTCTTGAACTCTCAAAAGGAAAGGGGGAGCCAATAGGGAAAACAAAGGAATCGTGAGGAATTCTACATTAAAGAGTTCTGGTAAGGACATTGTTAAGTTAATAACCAAAAACATATTAAAAATTAATTTAATAACCAATGATTTACTACGAAGAATTTATGATTATGAGAAATAGAAAATAAATATATGAAATAAATTAATTCAAATATGCCCAAAAGTAAAGTACTAGATGAATAACTCTTTATATTTAGAATTAAACAAATAATAATAAATACAAATTACAAAACAAGTTGACATTTCATATATTATGGAAGAGATGTTGTATTCAATTATAAGATGAGATGTCTTAATCAAGGGTCAAATCAATAATAATAGTAATAAAAAAATAATGTCCTTTTAATTAAAAATAATAAAAGGTAAAAGGTAATAAAAATAATAAAAGTAGTTCACTAATAAGTGTATGTATATGAACTTTGGGTAAAAGGAGGTTTGTTGTTTTTGGGTTTCCTTAACAATGGAAGGGAAAATTTTATGGCTAGTGAATATGCTAAGCATATTCTTCGTCTGAGTGCGAAATGGAGGGCTCAAATCAAACGGAATGGAGGGCTCAAATGGAACGAAGCCAATTGAAATTTATTTAATTAAATAATTTAAAAATGTCCTCAATAGACACATCCTACAATTGACATTAGACGTGTTAGTGACCATGTTAAACTTAGTGAAAGTTAACAATAGTATTATGTAGCATTGCTTCACATTTCTTGAGTAAGATAAGTACTTTTTCTACCACTAGTTACTCTTTTTAAAAATGTGAGGCTTTTCTTAGAATGTGAGGTAGCTTTACCATGCAGTTTTTGTTAGTTCAGGATTTAGTTTCGTAGATTAAAAAAGGTTGTAATTATTCTAGCACTACTCCATCCTTCTAGAATGGGGACAAATATTACGAAATCAAATCTTGATCATTAATTATCAGTTACTTGTTCTTATCATAATTCAAGTATTAAATAAAATCATTACTATATAATTATTAAACCAAATTCGCTATGATACTTTACACATCGTTTGTTGAATATTGTAATACCCCCCTGTTGGAAACATTAGTATTTTCTATTGTGTGCTAAAAATAAGCTATGCTTACAGAATAGGCATGTAGGATGAATACATAATTCTGTATATAAATATTTTATAATAAAATAGTGATAAATTAGAAATACTTGGAAATTGAACACTTGTAGATGAGGTTATATTATGATAACCTTTCCATGATTAGAATTCTAGAAAGAATTCTAGATAAACTTAATGGAAGGGAGAGAAATATCCATTAAGAGCTTAGCTAGAGATAAATGTTAAGCCACGAATGGTATAAAGTGTCATTGAGCTTAAAAGTGATCTTTTGGTTGGAAAAACAACCCAGAAAAGTGCGAGGTAACATAGTTGGAGTACTTTTCAGGGTCTCCATCAATTGTGTTTTAATATGTGTTTTTTGATTGTTTTATTTATTTTGAATGCTACTTATATCCGTTGGTTGTTGTTATTAGAACATTATTGTGCTAGATTGGAATCATGGATTAGATTTCTGTGAAGGATTGTTGAAAAGTGCAAAAAGATATTCTCAATTTGATTTTTCATTGACTAAATTGAGAAAATTTCAATTTCCATATCATCAAACAACTTCGATGCAATTAGCTTGTATGAGATGGTTTGTTTCACCCATTTTACTCAATAAACTCAAGTTGTAGGAGTTAAAGTTCAGTTAAGAATGTGTGATTGCTAATTTGTAGCAATCAAAGTTAATTATCTCAAGTTCTTTTCAGTTAAAATAGTTCTAACTATTGGAGAAAGTGGTGGAACGCTAGTTGTGCAATGGGACATCAGTCAAATGTAGTGATCATCTAGTTAACTAATCAATCAACCCAAAATAGCTAATGCATGCAAAGAATTCGAGTTCCCCGGCTATGTTGGAGATTCCAAGGAAGTGTAACATTAGTTGTAGACTATTCTTGAGCATATAGGTTTTGCATGCAGTCACATGATCAACCTTATGAATTGCACAATCCATTTTGAAAAAAAAACTAAAGAATAGGCGCCTAATTTTCTCAAGGAATTGCACAAGGAAATAGGGGCTCAAGTGGAGGTAGAAATTCACAAAGTTTGGGTTTGACCTTCTTATTGTACAAAGAGATAGATTATTCACTTACAGGTTGTGCACAATTGAGTAAAGCAGTTGTAATACATCTATACTCATAAGATTGATGGAAGAAGGCATTGGAGTAATTAGAATATTTCTTTCCCCAGGAAAAATATTGTGTCCATGTGCTTTATTTCTTAATGCATGTCTGATTTTTTTTTCTAAATTGATAATTAACTTCTGTAGAGTGGTAGAGTAGGTTTGTGCCATATGATTTTGAAATAAATTCATGAGAAGTTGCAAATATCCTGCAGTTCATTGTAGCAAGACCTCTTAAAAACTAAAATGATTACCTTCATTGGGCCAAGACTAGAGTATGCCTTGGAAGGCAACTCTAATTTCATTCACTCGAAGGATCACATGGAGGAGGTATTGGATGAAAATGGATTGCTAGAATACATCAAGAGAGATGTTACAAAACCAACATAATCTGATGCCCAATACCTGTCTGAGTGGAAGAAACTTGTAGCCAAGGTGTGGATAATAATATTCGAGGGAGTATGAGACCACATTGTTAGAAATCTCCATGGGAAAGAAAATCCTTATGCAATGTGGTAGGCACTAAAAAATCTATTCTAGAATAGTAGTGAGCAAAAAAAAATGGTGCTCAAGGATAAACTTTAAAATATCAAGATGTAGAAGAATGACTTCATCCTGCAATATTTGAGGAGGTTCACACAAGTTCACGATGAGCTTGCAAGAGTTTTTGTTACTCTTTCCAAGAATGACTTGGTAAGAATATCCCTTCAGGGCCTTCCCAAGAGTTGGCATAGCTATCAAGATTAAGTGAAAGGGATGGAGAAAATACCAAATTGGGAGCACTTATGGTATGATTTTTTACAATAGGAGATAAGGGAGAACACCAGATATGGGACGTCATTTAAGGGGAAGGATGAAGAAAAATTTGCATTGGTTAGAAAGTGAAAGAAGGGAAAAGGGAAGAAATCTCAGACCAAACCAGAATCCAGCCAAGGGAGAAAGAAGAAAGATCTTTCAAATATTAAATGTTTCCATTGTCATGAATACCAGCACTATGCCACAAAGTGCCCATAGAAAAAGGGAAGAAAGAAGACCTTATGAGGAGTAATGGGTGAAGCCTTAGTTTCACAGTTCAACCTTGACTTTACCCTTATCAAATGCATGTTCAACATAGGGATGGGGCGCGTGTGGTACATGGACTCAGGTGCATTCTTCCACATGACAAGGTGTAGATATTTTTTCAGTGACGTGGAGCAGAAAGATCTCCAGATGCACATCAAGCTAGGGAACGACGGAAGGTACAACATGACTAGTATTGGTATAGTTACCTTTCAGAGGGAGTTAGGCTCCCCTCTCAGGCTCAAGGATGTCAAGCTTGTTCTAGGCCTAAAGAAAAATCTCATCTTTGTTGTAGATTTGGAAAACCTTGGTTCTCACGTGATCTTCAACAAAGGAAAAACATTCCTGAGACACATAGCCACAGAACAGGTGAAGAATATTGAGGTTTGTGTGAAGAATCTATATATGTTGGATGTGGAAGATTGTTTTGCATTAAGGACTACGGAAGAGAAAATGCAGGGCCATGATGTAGGTGAAATTTAGCACATAATATGACCATTTGCATCATGGCACCTCAAATATTATGCAACAAATAGCCACTAGCCTCCCTAAAGGAGCGTTTGAGAAGCATAATGTATGCAAAGGATGTACCTTGGGGAAGTACATAAAATCAGAATTCCATGATCGGGACAACAAAGTGCATGCAGCTCAAGAAATGATCCACTCTAATGTATGTGGACCTTTCATGGTAGCCTCCACCACCAAGCATAAATATTTTGTCCTTTTTATTGATGACTTCTCATATAAGTGATGAATCTATTCATGTGGAAGAAAGATGAGACATTCTCCACGTTCATAGAATTCAAGGCACTAGTTGAAAAAGAAACAAACAAGAAGGTGAAGACGCTCAAGAGAAATAATGGATGTGAGTATGTGTTGAATTAACTTAAAAATTTATGTGAAAGAAGGTATTCAACGAGAGTTGACAATGCCCCATAACCCACATCATAATGGGGTTGTTAACAGAAATATCGATAGGATTTTGGGAGCAACAAGGGTGATGTTGAATGACCAAGGCTTACCTCTGCATTTGTGGGTTAAGGCATGCAATACAATAGTTTGTTTGTAGAAGCAAAGTCCTCATCAGATTCTTGGCATCATTACAGTGGAGGAGGCTTTCTCAGGAAGAAATTCATATGTGTCGCACTGCAAGATTTTTGGAGCCTCTCTTTACTACCATGTCTCTAAAGAATCAAGGAATAAGATTTAGTCAACTATAGAATTGGGGGTATTTCTGCATTACACAGTAACTCCCCACAACTAACATGTGTATTTCCATCACTCATAATGATATTTGTGTGAAGGGATGTGGTGCTCTCTTGAGAGGGAGATTTAGATCCAACCTAAATATGAGATTTTAGCTCCAAAAGAGGAAGCTCAGGAAGTTGTTGAGAAACCAAAAATGGTGAAGAAGGGAGTGGAGACATTCACTAAATCAAAACCTCTAGAGAATACAGAAAAAGAACTAAGGAAGTTGATAGACTTGTGAGGATGCGAGGGAGAATATGGGATATCCTTCAAATTTGCGTAAGGAAAGCGGGTCACCAGAGAGGTACATTGGCTACATGGCTCTGATGACTAAGCTTATAGAGATTGAGCCATCTTATTTTGAGGAAGAAATAGACCAACCCCTATGGGTGTATGCAATTGTGAGGAATATGAATCCATTTCAAAGAACCGTGTTTGGGAAGACGTCCCAAGACTAGCATATAAATCAATAGTGGGTCTAAGATGGATCTTCAAGGTGAAGAAGGTAATAGATGGAAGCATAGGGAAGTATACGGCTGGATTTGTGGCCATGGGGTGATCTCAAGTTGAGGGAATTGACTATGAGGAGACATTTTCTCTTGTAGAAAGGTACTCATTAATTAGACCAATTCTTGGTTGGGCTACGCAGATGGGGTAGACTATCCATTAGATGGGTGTGAAAACAACATTTCTGAATTGGGTTATTAAGGAGGAGGTGTACATATATTAACAAAATTTTTTTGATACATTTGATCAAGATTCTCATGTGTGTAGACTCAAGTGAGTGTTGTAAAATCTCAAGCAAACAACTCATGCTTGGTACACCAAGATTGATAGTTAACTCACCAGTTTGGGCTTCTTCACAATTGAAGCGAATGTAAGCCTCATCACATCCGGATAGAAGGTAAATTTCTTATTATTTTCCTATATGTTGCTAATTTTATTTTAACTAATGATGATATGTTGATCATATCTTTCAAGGACGACCATGCAAGGGGATTTGAAATGAAGGACGTGGGTCTCATGCAATACTTTCTTGGGTTGGAAGTATGACAAGGTGAAGGGGAATTGTTTTCCTCTCAAGGTAAGTATGAAAATGAGATACTAAAAATATTCTACATAAAGAGTTGTAAACCCATGGAAACACCTTTAACGAACAACTAGAGGAAGGAGGATGTCACTTTAGGTCAAGTGGATGCTACCATTTATCAGCAGCTAGTGGGTCCACTCATGTAACTTATGAACACATGACCAAATATGTTTTGTGAAGTAAACAAGCTAAGTCAATCTATGGTTAGGTCAACCAAACTATTTTGGAAGGAAACTAAGCATGTTTTACGGTACCTCAGAGGCACTACCAAGCTTGGACTAATGTACAGAATGAAAGAGTACATCAAGTGGAATTTTTAGTTTTGGGTCCACAGTTATTTCTTGGTATGATAGGAAGCAAAGATATATGGTGCTTCACTAGACAAAAGCATAATACATGGTTGTAAGTTAAGGAACAAGTGAGGCAATATGGATGAGAAAGATACTTTTTGGACTATTTGGTGATATGATGGATCCAATTCTGATAACCATAGTTGCATCAATCTCTCTGAGTATCCTATATTTCATGATGGATCCAACCATATAGATATCCAATATCACCATTACGAGACCATGTCTAGAAGCAGATGATGTTGCTACACTCCATTCTAATAGAGTAGTAAGATGTTGGCATTTTGAAAAAAAATTGTCAAGAGGGAAGTTTGAGTTTCGTAGGTGCAGGATAGGGGTGGTTGATAATCCCTTTCTTACAGAGACGGAGTCTTTAAAAATGCAGCAAGAAATTCTCAATTTGATTTTTCCTTGACTAAATTAAGAAAATTTGAATTTCCACATGAATAAAAAGTTAGGATGTAGTTTACTTGTGTGACATGGTTTGTGTCACCTGATTTATTCAGTAAATTCAAGTTGGAGGAGTTAGAGTTCAGTTAAGAATGTATGATTGTTGATTTGTAGCAATCAAAGTGAGTTATCTTAGGTTGTTTTCAATTAAAGTAGTTACAAATGCTAGAGGAATTAGTGGAAGGCCAATTGTGCAGTGGGACTTTAGTCAAACTTAGTGATCATCCAGTTAACTGATCAATCAACCCAAAATAGCTACTGCATGGAGAATTTGAGTTCCCTAGCTTTGGTGGAGATTCAAAGGGAGTGTAACATCAACTGTAGACTAGCATTGAGTGTACAGGTGTTGCATGCAGTAATATGATCAACCTTGGGAATTCCGCAATCCATTTTGTAAAAATTCCTAAATAATAGGGGCTTAATTTCTCAAGGAATTGTGCAAGGAAATGTGGTCTCAAGCAGAGGTATAAATTTACTAAGTCTTGGTAAGAGCTTCTTAGTGAGCAGAGAGCAAATAAATTGTAGGTTGTGCTTAGTTGAGCAAATAAATTGCAATACATTTCTATTCATCATATTAATGCAAGCAGACATTAGTGTTTTTAGCGAATTACCTTCCCGAGCAAAAAGTTTGTGTGCATGTGTGTTATTTCTTATTGCATGTATGAAAGTTTTGTTTTAAATTGTGAATTAACTTCTAGAGAGTCGTAGAGTAGGTTTCTGTCTTGTGATTTTGATTAAAACTTCATGAGCAGTTGCAACTCTACACCAAAATTTCTACAAGGATGGTGGCGGAAAATTACAAAATATTGATTAGTAGACAATATGCCTACTTTAAAATATCTATGACAACTTTTGTGAGAAGAAGATGTTGAGGATAAAATCTTGGATTGTGGAAGAATTAGTCGCAAGATTGACAAGGGCGGTAATTTTGGTGGCACATTTGGAGGTAGATGGATTAAATGTAATTTTGGCCACAGGTGTATAGGTAGACAAGTGATAGATTTCCTTCAATTTTTGTCAATGATCTGTTACCATTTGGTAGATTGACGTCTTTTGATTGGTCTCTGGACTTCTTCTAAATAATATTAAATCTTGACCTAGGTGATGCATTGGTACTGGATATTTATCATATTTTTGGTGTTATCTGAACTGCATTGGATGCAGATTTTAAATATCTTACAGTTATGTCTAACCTAATTGTTATGGAATTAAGGATTGGAGCTGACCTATAGAGAAAATCCACCATAAAATTTTATCATTGGCACACAGGTGGCTCTCCCTAGGAGGCAATTTGACTCTAGCTCAAGGAGTCCTTGAGAGCATCTATGTATATTGGCTTCATATTTTCTCTATGCCTAAGAATATCAGTAAATGTATATTTTTGGCTTCATCCTGGCATGGGAAAATTTGTGTCGTAAAGGATAGAGTTGGCTTGGTTGTTGTTTACTCTGTATGGAGGTGATGGATGACGAGACTTAGCTATTTCTTTGGTTGTCCTTAGTAAAATAAATTTGGAATGGTGTATTTAATATGTTGCATTTACATGTAGATTAAAACTACTCTTTTGTGGTTGATTGTATTTAGGACTAGATTATTGAATATAAAACATTTGGACCACTTCCAATATACATTGGGGTTTTGACCCAAAGAATGCATTGTTGTCCCATGCTCATTTTTTGTGATACATCCACCTCCATCCTTGTCAAAACAGCTAAAATCCTCCCTGAACTTAGATTTAACCTCCATCCCATATTCCTTTAGTAGATAAAACACTTGTCTCATTTTCTAACCATGTCAATCTACCCTCCGTCCCATACTATCTCATGAGCCCTATGTCAACCACCATTTCATTCAAGGATGGGGATTTTGATGTGTACTCTAACCATATTTGTTATATGCTTTCCCCATTTTCTTTCTTATGGTTTCTTCAGTTGGCCTCCTCTAAATATTCCTTACTCTCCTTAAATTATTTAGAAGGTAGTCATTGGCTGCTGACCCCATTTTACCAGAGATCCTTCACATGTCCCTTGAAATTTTTATTCGGCCCCATGATATATTTTATGATAGTGAGTTGAAAGGTTTAGGTTTCTTTGCCACATATTCATTCATGACCAAAGACTATACCACTAGTTCTAAGAATCTTGTGGTTACTATCACCACAATAAATGTATATTGTATTTTAGAGGAGATAGGGATTGTAAATTTCCCTTTGGGACACTCCAAAAACATTTTGATGCACCCTATTTCTCTAATACTCTAGTCTACTTTATGATATTAATTCACATTCCTTGTTCATCCATGTGGATGCACTTTAGGATGTTCTAGGACAACGTAATGTCCCTATCAACTCCCTCTTATCTTCCCTATCATGTTTTCTAGGACTTGTATATTGAACAAGAAATTTGGGAGATGAATGCCATCAAGGTAGAAAATAAAGTGTTTTTGAAGTCATTTATTTACGGTTCCAACTATAATATTCCCACCATATGATCCACCCAATCCCTAAATTGGGGTCTAGTGCTATTTCATTTAATTATTATATGATCATGGTGGGTCATAATTCCAAGTAAAATGTTATGACTCTTCATAGGATATTATTGGAGATACTTAAGGAGACACCACTTTGGCTAAAGGGTTAAGGAAGGATTTTGACTTGAATATCAAACCATCAACCATATACTCAACATTTGTCCCATTAACCATATCCTCAAGATATTGATCCAAAAATGAAGAAGACAACTGGGGTGATGCATGGGCATCCTCTCTCATCCACCTTGTTCATGATATATATATAAATATATGAATGCCACTACAATCCACCAACTGTGCATCAATAAATTTTTTGGTTGCCCCGCTATCCACCAAGATGGATACATGTTGTCCCTGCATTGTGCCTCTAATTGCCAAAATTGCAAAACTAGGATTTTCCATGTCAAAATCTTAATCAAGATTGACCATGCATTGGAAGGCCATTAACACAATATTAAGAAATAAAAAATGAATAATTGACACAATACCAAATAAAATACATACAATGAGTTTTATCTTACAAGGTATCTAGATGCTAATTTAGTAAGTTCACATGAAGAGAGAAAGCCAATGTCATGATACATTGTTCAGTTTGTAATCAAGAGCATTATCTTGGATAAGGGAGAAGTAACATTTAGCTTCTTTCTCATACACAAAGGAAAAATGAGGCAATTTCAAATTCCTTTCGTGAAGCAATGTTGTTGTAAAGTGTGTTAGAAAGCTTGCATTGTAGGAAAGACCCTCCCACCATACTAGATTGTGTTAACCAAAGTATGCTAACCACGTCCAATGATCTCAAATTTCATGAGCATGTTCAATGAGTGACCATAAATGAGGGGTGTGAGAGTGGCTAATAATCATAGTTTAAAGTGGATGATTGTCATCGTACATAACATCTGTGGTCCAAGTAATTTGTTTGCTGCCCAATGTTGGTGAATCATTGTATTGCATCATGGTAGCATATCTTAAATTTTTTAAAGAAAAAATATATTGAAAATAAATTAAGTTATATCTCATGCAAATGTTCAATATTGTTGTGTTGTGAGTGGTTTGCATATTATATGTATCATATATCTATAATCACTTATTTCAAGCCTATTTTAAGAAATAAAGGAAGAGGTGCAGGGCCATTCCATAAGAAGGACTCCCACCAACTCCTCTCCTCATAAAAATCTTTCAAACGTTAGCCCATAAATCAAACACATGCCCTTGTTTCTCTAGTTTCAAAACCATTGGATGGATCTAACAATGACTTCTCCCAACCACTACTTTAACCATCTATTGAATGCCTTTGATTGGTATGTGCAAATGATTTTGATTTATTCCTAGAGAGGTGTGAAATCTAATTTTGCATTCACATAAGACAAGCACCAAATTTAACACACGGTATACAAAATTTCAACCTTACAACTCTCTCATCCAATATTGAATACTTCACTAATTAGTTGAGGGGTAATCTCCTTAACAATATATTAAATATTAGGAGCATTCATATTAATAGAAAAAATAAGAATAGTATTTAATATCATGTTTTAAGGAAGGTTTATACCAAGTTGACGTATGAGACACCTTTATTTGTGAGACAAGGGATGCCCTCCATTCAATGCTTTAACTATTTAATCTATGTTGGTGTACATACCTTAATTTCATTTGGATCCAAGCATGTGACCTTTAAAGAGGAAACACTTTAACACAAATCGAACAAGTAAATACAAACTTAATTTTTATATGTATCAACGTTACATTGAGAGTTGCATCACACGGTTAATTTTGTATAAAAGGAAGGGAGAACTTGAAGGGTTGATCACAAGAAACATGTATGGTCAATTATGATTATCGTAGGTATATTAGTTCGGTTTTCCCAATCCATAACTCTCACACTTTGTTACTATTCTTAAATCCATGTCATGATGGTTTACTGGTTTAACATCTTGTACATTTAGTTGTGTCTTTTAAAGTCCTGCCAGTTCAATGACAAAGCCAATGGTTTGTCAACTTCGTGAAATTAGTGAGTTATGTGTTAATCATCTCAGCGAAAAAAATATGAGGTCAATTAGCTTAATAATATACATGCACATTTCATTGTCACTATTAGTGACATGTTAGGTTGGATATTAACATCTATTTCTTATTAACATTATCTAGTAGATTAATCAAATCAACATGCATGTTTGACTACAATTGTGGGAGATAGTTTAGATAGGTCAACCCCATCAACAACACTTATATTCAATTTCACATGTTAGAGGAATGACACAATGGTCACTTGATTAGTAACATGTAAGTTTTTTTTATCACTATTAAATGTGTGTTAGGCTAGTTAACTTGATCAATGACCTGTACGTTTGGTTACAATTATTAAACCCTCATTTGATTGTTTAATGCAGTAAATGGAGTGTAAGTCTAGTAACCATTGTTGAAGGCATGTTTGGTTGGTTAAATTAGTTAACATCATATACATTCAACTATGATTATTAGATCCATCCAAGGCTACTAAACCCATTTAAAGTAGTGCATAACATCGATGGGGTCTTTCTTATTGCATTGTGTGTGAGTATAGTGTGTTATTTTTTTTAGTCGATGAGTTTTCATTAATAAAAAGGTATGTAAAAGGGCATAAAAATGCATGTGGCCTTAGCCTGACTAAGTATTTTACCAATGCTATTACCATGGTACTCACAAAAAGAAAAAACCCAACTGAGAGACCCATAACTATATAGGCCTTACATGCAAAAAAAAAGAAGAACTAACAAGAGACATGTTACCATAATTGATCACTAGAAGTGATAGAGGCAATATTATCTCGCCCCATCCATGTTGGATGAGTTTGGCGATAGAGATAGTGGACATGAGTATAGTGTGCTACTATTCCCCCACATGTGTTGAATTATGCCACATGACGTGTTCACCGTTCATGGATTGAATTTCCTTCTTTAGGGGGTTGCTTATTGATGATGGAGCTATGTCTAAGTCTCAAGTGACTTTAATAGAATAAATTCCATTCAGTTGTAATTTTTGAGCCAAATGGGTGCTTTCATAACTTTTTAGATGCTTCTACCACATTGCAATGTCTCAAATCAAATAATCACCACTTCCTTATGTTCATCGAAAAAATTTCAATCCAAAAGACAAATGTATGTCAAAGAAATTTAAATAGCCCAATGCTCATTGACCCACACCAACAACCTTCCTAAATTTATCTCCTTTACTGTGTTTGTTGGGGTTCAACCTCATCCCCCCACCATAATTCATTTACTCCACCATTACGTACACATGCATATCTCTAAAAATCATTCCAAACTTAACCATTTTCATGCCTTACAAAGGAATTTCAAAAAACTGTAACATTTGCAACATGAAATATACATATTTGTATTCAATATTTTCTAAAGTAATATACGGTACTCTTAATTATAATCTCCTACTACTTTGACTAGCCATACCCTACCACTCAACCACATGGAGATCCTTGCATCAATGTCATGACCCTCTCCATTTTGTAGATATTATCTTAAATTGATCTTATAACACCCTCCACTAAAATCATTACATGCACATACATGAGAACCCTTTCCCTACCATAGTGGACCAAAAAGGACTCAGGAGACTCTACTCACCCCAGCCCAAGTGTAAGAAAGTCCTAGCAACAAAAGGAGGGAACTTGCAAACTTTGGTGGGAACGATTCCCACTCTCTCAAATTCCACAAGAAAGTGAATAGAAATTGCAATAGGAAGGAAAAGTTCCCAATACATGGTGAGAAGGCTAGCAAGATTAAAAGAAATCAATAAAAATGGCAACAACAACATTTCACCCTTTTACTCAAATCTACTCCTCCTCACCTCACTCGAATGACAGAAAAAGCTACTAAGGCATAGTTTTATTTGTTTGTCAAATTTTAAAACCCTCGTTTGTTCAAGGGTTTCCAATTTATGCTATGGCTTTCCATATAGATCTTGGGATATATCCTCTATAGCTGAGCCAAGCCAAGCAATGGAAAAGCATGGTAGGAGTTCATCAAATGACCTAGCTTCCTCTAAGGAGGAATGGCTACATAATGAAGAATCAAGCCTAAACTAATAAGAGGATGACCAGGAAAAGATTGAATCCGTAACTTGGACGATGATAGATGAAAACTAAGATGACAAAAACAGTCAGCCAACAAATCTGTCTACTGCACACGATGATAAAGATGCTTCTGCCGAAACTGATGAAAATGTAATTTTGTCAAACTCTATTTCTTTTGTACTCCCTTTATTTGCCTTTGGCGCTTTTCAAAGCCATTTTTCTTAAAATTTTATCATTCTGTCCTATTCCCCCCTCTTCCTGTCTTTAGAAAACCGTGCAAGTTTGAGTCTTCCATTCTATGTGGTCTAGGGTCTTGAGAAGTGTCGGGTCCCTATTGTCTATCTCGCATTAGAAAATGCTCTAGATTGAGCTTCCCCTGATCACTTTGATGCAACAAACAAGAGGCATCGTGGCAAGAGGAAGCTCTCCATCAAGCCACTCCTAAGCACTCTACAATGAAAATTCTCCACATCAAGTCTCCTCTGAGCATGGTGATGCAACAGTTGAGAAGCACTGTGATAATATCACCTTGCAATGAAAATGCTCCACATAGAGCTACCCTTGAGCACTCTGATGTAGCATCCGAGAGGTGCATGGTAGGACGAAGCTTTGCTTCAAGCCACCCTTGAGCACTCTACAACATATATGCACCTCAAGTTCTTCTCGCATCCCTAGTCTGTTTCTGCTACCTAGGTATATTCAACACCCTCTCCGAATTGGGGGAAGTCGGTAGGATTTAATCTTGTTAATTAGGATTTAATATCTTGTTAATTAGGGTTTAATTGGGTCTCACTCATTATATCCTGTTAATTAGGATTTAATAGTATTTAGTGAGATTTCAATTTTGATGAGTTTGTTTATAGCCATACAGTGCAAGAGTTATATATTTAAATAATAGGCTATTTTCTTTTGGCTCTTCCCACAAAGAAGATACATTTTCCTTTTTTGTCAGATTTTAACTTCTATGGATGTTTTATAGCCATTACGGCAAGCATTGTATGTCAAATGTTTGTGAATTTTGTTGGGGTCATCCCATAAAGAAGGCATGTGTAGCTCAACTATAGAATAACAGAGAAGTAAAGACAGATAAAACTGATGAAAAGAATAACAGAAAGTAGATACGCCAAGATCTGGAAGAAACTGAATTCTTGATTGAATGAATTTAATACTCTGCACTGATACGATTCATGTGTTATTACATTATTTATATCCTGTCTAACATTACATAACTGAATATATCCTCTATCGTTACATAACTGGATGGAACCGCCTAACTACAATACAGTTCTGCCTAACTAACTACAACACAGTTAAAAAACCTAATTAAATTTGTTGTCAAAACTAACAAACTCCACCTTGACAACGATTTCCTAATTTCTTGCCCATGCCCATTCATCATCTTTTCTGCAAGCCAAGAGAAGCTAAGCACCACTACAACTTCTCTACTGTTACTGGCTTTGTGAATATGTCTGCACAATTCTCTCGTGTATGGACCTTTTTAAGAGCTACTTTTCTGCCATCGATCACATGTCTCAGAAAATGATACCTTA
>APFE031077755.1:0-16293 GCA_000404065.3 Pinus taeda | reverse complement strand
AATGTTGGAATGAGAAGCAACATTAATTGTGAAATTGTGTGTATGTTGATTGGGTAGAGTCCTGTGTATTAAGGTCAAGTTTTATGTTATATTTAGGTCAATGGGACTCCTAAGTGCATTATAGCCTCAATACACGGTGAGAGCTCAAGTGCCACTCCTATGTAAAAATACAAAAAGAAGATCTAATGTAAGTAATATAGAGATAAAGTGTTTTTATATTGCTAAAGGTGGGTAACTATTTTATGTTGTGTCAATGCAATTGGTACTTCAATCCAAGGATTTTATCTATTCAAAGGTAAAAATCAATTGAAAATCTATATACAGAACTGTGAATCAGGTGCATGCATGGCTACACATGCCCATGCATGAATGGCTAAAGAACTGCTTCTAAGTTGGCTTTTTCACTTTGCTACATCGGTACCAGGTGGCGTCTCGCCTAATAACAAACACCTTTGGATATTAGATGGCCATGGGAGCCACATGGCTATATAAAAAATTGAGGAAGCAAAAAATTTAGGCATCGAACTATTGGTATTGCCCGCTCATACCACTCACAGACTACAACCTCTTTATGTTAGTGTGTTTGGCCCTTTCAAGAACTATTGTAGGTCGGAGCGCGTTGCATGGATGGCGAAGAATCCAGAGGTTGAGGTGAAAAGGTTTGAGCTAGCAGAGCCTGCAAGTAAAGATTTTAAAAGGGCTTTGACACCATCAAATATCAAGGTTGGCTTTAGGAGGACAGGAATCTGGCCACTGAACTATGATGCTCTTATGCATGATACTAGTTGTAGCCAAGCGTTTCATGTCGATGGTCAGGAAGAAGGGAATTCCCAAACAGGTGTTGAAGTGCAAGAAGTAGATGACCAAGATGATTTTGTTGCAACTCGTAATATGATTTCCCTATCTCAAGGACACTTATATTCTGAAGATGAAGAAACTGTGTATAAGACACAATATAACAATGAACAAATTTGCAGTAACATGGAGATCATTCCACAAACTCAAGAACATGAAATTCCTGTTGCTGATATTGCTAATGATATTGTTGAATACGCAGTTGACAATGACCAATTGACATTGCCAAACCAAGTAACCCCACCTTCATGGCTAGCGGAAGCAATGATCAATATGAATGCACAATATGAAAGCATGAACATGCCCTCACAACCAGCAGAATTGAACAGTTAAATTGTTCATTTTTTTGTGGAAAATAGATCAATGGAAGAAGATGAAGGACATAATGAGGCATCAAATGAAGATAATGATATAGTTCAAATAGTTCCGATAGATACTGAAATGGAAGTACCAAGCAATGACATTAAGATGGGAGGGGAGGAGAAGACACTTGGACGGTTCCTAAAGCTACCAGTAGAGAGAGTATCAATGAAAAAAAAGCAGGGTGCATTGGGTAGTCTTCGTCTCGGCCGAAGCTCATAGTTACTTACCTTAGAGGACTATATAAGCCTGTTAGTTGAGTTAGAAAAAAGGAAATTTGAAATGTAATAATTAAAACAGAAAAATAAGGATCTAGTCAAGGAGAAGAAGGCAGCAAGGATTGTTGCATCACAACGTTGAGCAGATGAAAGGATTGAAAGAGATAAAGCAAGGCAAGTTAAGGACCAACAAAAGCAAATGGCAAGACAAGAAACGGAAAAACGAAAGGCACAACAAATGCTTGAAAAGGAATAAGGGATGATCAATGATACAAGAATAGCTGATGAAACCAGGAATATTTCAAACTCATTGGACTCCATTGCATATAATATACCATTATTCCAAGATCTCATAAACATTCAAGATCCCCACTATCAAATTGAGGGTTTACCCACTTTCCTTGCTCCTAGCAGAGTTGGGGTCAATTCTCTATATGCTCATTACACACCTCCACTTAATGTAGGGGTCAGTAGTGCAAATGTGAGATATGGGTACTCAGTACCTTCATGGTAGGAAGCTTCAAATTGGAATCAATCATATGGCAACAATCAACCATTTCCTAATCAACCCTTGAGTAGTAGGCCAACCTACCTGGCTCAAGAAGGTAACTTGGGGAGTTTTGGCACTCAATATTCTTAGGGCCATAAAGAATAGGAGCTTCATATGTTTTTCGTTCTAACCACGTTATGATGTGGATTTTGGATGGATTGTATCTTTTTCTTGGCACAAAAGCATTTGGATTACAACATTAGATTGTATCTATTTCTTGTCACTGAATTTTTTTGGCTTTCAACACTAGATTGTATCTTTTTCTTGTCACAAAAACATTTTGGCTTACAACCTAGTAGTGATTTCTTGTGGCAACCTAACTCTGTCTTGAAAATAAATTTTCAATGGAATATGTCTTCTTGTAAAATATTAATTAGGATAAAGCTATTTCTATAGGTTATTCTGTGAAAAAAAGTTTCCTTCATTGCTGGTTAATTAGTTATACTCGAAGCGGCTGGGTTAAACTGTGTAACTGTGGTTGTGTTGAAATAAAGTTTCTAGAACTAAATTAAGTTGCTGCAGATTAGCAAAACTATTTATGGCTTCTATTAAACTCGATCTGAAAACTATTATTTCAGTGGTTGTAGCTAAAAGGGAAGAGGAAATTAATGAAAGAGGAATCCATGAGTAACTTTGTGAGATAGCTAGGGTTAGCTTTCGGGCCAAGTCGACAAGGTCAACAGGTTAGAACCGATCCCCATCTCCTTGAAGGTTCATTCAAGAGGATAGAGCCTTCAAGAGGATAACTATTGTCCGGGTAAATCTCAGTCAAGCACTTCAAGATTATTGATAACTGATAGACCATGTCGCATTGAGATAGACCTTGGTAAAATCCCATCAGTCGCAGTAACCAGGATTCATAACAAAATAATCATTGGTCTATTGATACCGTAAGGAATTCAATAATAACATTCCATTCCAAATCTGGACAAGAGATAATGGACAAAGGCTTAGGAAAATGGCTACATACAAAAATCAAATGACCAAACAGTCTCAAATGAGGAGGCAATCTACCTCATAATAAGTTTTATTAAATGTCAAAAACCCACTGATAATTTTATTCATTGAGGGGACACTTGAGAAATTGAGAGCACTTATTATCAAGTTGCATATGAAAAAGGCTAAATACAGAAATCAAATGACTAGACAGTATTATCTCATATTAAGTTTTTGAGAGCATTCATTATTAGGTAGAGTAGGAAAAACCTTCAAATTTAAATTCAAATATTCAAAATCCTAGTTCCATGTCCAAACATAGATCACTAAAATAACAACACCCCATCTCTATATTTTTTTCCATATGAAAACCTTCGAATTCAAATTCAGGTTCCAGGTCCTAGATCACTACTATGAAAACCATCAAATTCAAATTCAGGTTCCAAGTCCAAACATAGATCACTAATATAGTAGCACACCCCATGTTTAGATCTTCACTACCACATGACCAAAGAGTCACATCCGGTACAATTGTTGTAAATATGAGAATAACCTAAATCCTTAAGCAAATGAAGTTTAATCATCCTCCTATGCATTTCTGACCAATAACCATACCTAAACCCAAATCTCTTCTCAACCCCACAGAAAACAAGACACAAAAATTTCAATTGAGTTGGCTACAAATTGCAATAGTTGAGTAAAACTCGCATCATTTAATGATCTTATCAACCCCCAAAAGAAATAGGAAAAAAAAATTTCAATTGAGGTTGCTACAAACTACGACAGTTAAGTAAAATTGGCATCATTTAATGACCTTCTCATCCCCAAAAATAAACAGGACACAAAAATTTCAATTGGGGTGGCTACAAACTGCAACAGTTAAGTATAACTTGTATCATTTAATCATGTATATATATAACTATACATCAAGATAGCGAAGACATGAAGCCCAACTATGGTAGCCCATCATCGTGAACAAAATTTTCCTGTAAACTAATAGAGAAGGGGACAAACAAGCAAATAGAAATGTTATATACATAGACAATTCTGAAGGCTTGTTAACATCAGAGAGCCTGAACACATTCTATCTGTTGATAGGTAGAGCCTGTGCTCTGTCCTTGATGCCAAGAGGAGAGGTAATTGCTGGCCTAGAATTAGTACCAACAAAGGCATCCTTCATCTAAGAAGTGAGATGCCAAATCGCCATGCGATCTCTAGTTTTTATTTTCCCTTCCCCAATTATCTTTAAAATATAGTTGACATCTATTTATAAAAAGGAAATAAATAATGAAATTTGTGTTATAGGATTCTGAGGGCGTTAGGATCATTATTTCAGTCATTTTTAAGATTCGATAGGGTATAATCAAAGTTGCGAGCAGGTGTAGAGACTCTATGCAAGAGACAAAACAAATAATTAAATAATTGTAATTTGACCAAAAATTGCTCGGGAAGAAGAAAATTTCTCATTAAAAAGAGGAATATGCCAGCAAAGCTACATAATGATTTTTTTTTGTTCGATGAACAAGAAAACCAATGTTCTAATTCATAATACTATTACAGACCAATAAATGAAATAAACATTGCAGAAGTGGCAACACTGGATATGAACAATAGACAAGAGATAATGGCCAAAGGTATAGGAAAAAGGCTAAATACAGAAATCAAATGACCACATAGTTTATTTCATAATACGTTTTTGAGAGCACTCACTATCAAGTAGAGTAGGAAAAAAGCTAAATATGGCAATAAGAACCTAAACCAGAGTTCAATAAGGGTTTTGAGGGTTTCGAGGGCTTGTTTGGGGTCATTCGTGCGATGTTCCAAGAAAATGGGATTTAGCAGTCAGAGAAAATAGAAATTTAGTGTTGTGCTGGTTCATAAATTAAAACCTCATGTGCAAACTTTTGTTAGAGAGAAAGGAGATTAGTGTTCCCCATGCAATTTTAGGTCTATGAGTGGGGAGATGGGGTTTTAGTATCCACAATTCAATATCATGAAGGAACTGCTAAATGTTGGAATGAGAAGCAACATTAATTGTGAAATTTTGTGTATGTTGATTGGGTAGAGTCCTATGTATTAAGGTCAAGTTTTATGTTATATTTAGGCTAATGGGACTCCTAAGTGCATTATAGCCTCAATACGCGGTTAGAGCTCAAGTGCCACTCCTATGTAAAAATATAAAAAGAAGATCTAATGTAAGTAATATAGAGAATAAAGTGTTTTTATATTGCTAAAGGTGGATAACTATTTTATGTTGTGTCAATGCAATTGGTACTTCAATCTGAGGATTTTATCTATTCAAAGGTAAAAATCAATTGAAAATCTATATAAGAACTGTGAATCAGGTGCATGCATGGCTGCGCATCCCCATGCATGAATGGCTAAAGAACTGTTTCTAAGTTGGCTTTTTCACTTTGCTACATCAGTACCAGGTGGCGTCTCGCCTAATAACAAACACCTTTGGATATTAGATGGCCATGGGAGCCACATGGCTGTATAAAAAATTGAGGAAGCAAAAAATTTAGGCATCGACCTATTGGCATTTCCCGCTCATACCACTCACAGACTGCAACCTCTTGATGTTAGTGTGTTTGGCCCTTTCAAGAACTATTGCAGGTCGGAGCGCGTTACATGGATAGCGAAGAATCCAGAGGTTGAGGTGAAAAGGTTTTTGATAGTAGAGCTTGCAAGTAAAGATTTTGAAAGGGCTTTGACACCATCAAATATCAAGGTTGGATTTAGGAGGACAGGAATCTGGCCACTGAACTATGATGCTCTTATGCATGATACTAGTTGTAGCCAAGCGTTTCATGTGGATGGTCAGGAAGAAGGGAATGCCCAAACAGGTGTTGAAGTGCAAGAAGTAGATGACCAAGATGATTTTGTTGCAACTCATAATATGATTTCCCTATCTCAAGGACACTTATATGCTGAAGATGACGAAACCGTGTATAAGAAACAATATAACAATGAACAAATTTGCAGTAACATGGATATCGTTCCACAAACTCAAGAACATGAAACTCCTGTTGCTGATATTGTTAATAATATTGTTGAATACACAGTTGACAATGAACAATTGACATTGCCAAACCAAGTAACCCCACTTTCATGGCTAGCGGAAGCAATGATCAATATGAATGCACATAGTGTCTCAGCAACCAATGAACAAAGCATGAACATACCCTCACAACCAGCAGAATTGAACAATGAAATTGTTCATTTTTTTGTGGAAAATAGATCAATGGAAGAAGATGAAGGACATAGTGAGGCATCAAATGAAGATAATGATATAGTTCAAATAGTTCCAATAGATACTAAAATTGAAGTACCAAGAAATGACATTAAGATGGGAGGGGTGGAGAAGACACTTGGACGGTTCCTAAAGCTACCAGTAGAGAGAGTATCAATGAAAACAAAGCAGGGTGCATTGGGTACTCTTCATCTCGGCCGAAGCTCATAGTTACTCACCTTAGAGGACTATATAAGCCTGTTAGTTGAGTCAGAAAAAAGGAAATTTGAAATGTAAGAATTAATACAGAAAAATAAGGATCTAGTCAAGGAGAAGAAGGCAGCAAGGATTGTTGCAGCACAACGTTGAGCAGATGAAAGGATTGAAAGAGATAAAGCAAGGCAAGTTAAGGACTAACAAAAGCAAATGGCAAGACAAGAAACAGAAAAACGAAAGGCACAACAAATGCTTGAAAATGAATAAGGGATTTTCAATGATACAAGAATAGCTGATGAAACCAGGACTATTTCAAACTCATTGGACTCCATTGCAGATAATATACCATTATTCCAAGATCTCATAAACATTCAAGATCCCCACTATTAATTTGAGGGTTTAGCCACTTGCCTTGCTCCTAGCAGAGTTGGGGTCAATTCTCTATATGCTCATTACACACCTCCACTTAATGCAGGGGTCAGTAGTGCAAATGTTAGACATGGGTACTCAGTACCTTCATGGTAGGAAGCTGCAAATTGGAATCAATCATATGGCAACAATCAACCATTTCCTAATCAACCCTTGAGTAGTAGGCCAACCTACCTGGCTCAAGAAGGTAACTTGGGGAGTTTTGGCACTCAATATTCTTAGGGCCATAAAGAATAGGAGCTTCATATGTTTTTGGTTCTAACCATGTTATGATGTGGATTTTGGATGGATTGTATCTTTTTCTTGGCACAAAAACATTTTGGCTTACAACACTAGATTGTATCTATTTCTTGTCACAAAAATGTTTTGGATTACAACACTAGATTGTATCTTTTTCTTGTCACAAAAACATTTTGGCTTACAACCTAGTAGTGATTTCTTGTGGCAACCTAACTCTGTGTTGAAAATAAATTTTCAATGGAATATGTCTTCTTGTAAAATATTAATTAGGATAAAGCTATTTATATAAGTTATTCTGTGAAAAATAGTTTCCTTCATTGCTGGTTAATTAGCTATACTCGAAGCGGCTGGGTTAAACTGTGTAACTGTGGTTGTGTTGTAATAAAGTTTCTAGAACTAAATTAAGTTTCTGCAAATTAGCAAAAATATTTATGGCTTCTATTAAACTCGATCTGAAAACTATTATTTCAGTGGTTGTAGCTAAAAGGGAAAAGGAAATTAATGAAAGAGGAATCAATGAGTAACTTTGTGAGATAGCTAGGGTTAGCTTTCGGGCCAAGTTGACAAGGTCAACAGGTTAGAACCGATCCCCATCTCCTTGAAGGCTCATTCAAGAGGATAGAGCCTTCAAGAGGATAACTATTGTCCAGGTAAATCTCAGTCAAGCACTTCAAGATTATTGATAACTGATAGACCATGTCGCATTGAAATAGACCTTGGTAAAATCCCATCAGTCGCAGTAACCAAGATTCATAACAAAATAATCATTGGTCTATTGATATCGTAAGGAATTCAATAATAACATTCCATTCTAAATCTGGACAAGAGATAATGGACAAAGGCTTAGGAAAATGGCTACATACAAAAATCAAATGACCAAACAGTCTCAAATGAGGAGGCAATCTACCTCATAATAAGTTTTATTAAATGTCAAAAAGCCACAGATAATTTTATTCATTGAGGGGACACTTGAGAAATTGAGAGTACTTATTATCAAGTTGCATATGAAAAAGGCTAAATACAAAAATCAAATGACTAGACAGTAGGAAAAACCTTCAAATTTAAATTCAGATATTCAAAATCCTAGTTCCATGTCCAAACATAGATCACTAAAACAACAATACCCCATCTCTATATTTTTTTCCATATGAAAACCTTCGAATTCAAATTTAGGTTCCAGGTCCTAGATCACTAATATGAAAACCTTCAAATTCAAATTCAGGTTCCAAGTCCAAACATAGATCACTAATATAGCAACACACCCCATGTCTAGATCTTCACCACCACATGACCAAAGAGTCACATCCAGTGTAATTGTTGTAAATATGAGAATAACCTAAATCCTTAAGCAAATGAAGTTTAATCATCCTCCTATGCATTTCTGACCAATAACCATACCTAAACCCAAATCTCTTCTCAACCCCACAAAAAAAAAGACACAAAAATTTCAATTAAGGTGGCTACAAATTGCAATAGTTGAGTAAAACTGGCATCATTTAATCATCTTCTCAACCCCCAAAAGAAATAGGACAAAAAAATTTCAATTGAGGTTGCTACAAACTGCGACAGTTAAGTAAAATTGGCATCATTTAATGACCTTCTCATCCCCAAAAATAAACAGGACACAAAAATTTCAATTGGGGTGGCTACAAACTGCAACAGTTAAGTATAACTCGTATCATTTATTCATGTATATATAGAACTATACATCAAGATAGCCAAGGCATGAAGCCCAACTATGGTAGCCCATCATTGTGAACAAAATTTTCCTGTAAAATAATAGAGAAGGGGACAAACAAAAAAACAGAAATGTTATATACAGAGACAATTCTGAAGGCTTGTTAACATCAGAGAGCCTGAACACATTTTATCTGTTGACAGGTAGAGCCTGTTCTCTGTCCTTGATGCCAAGAGGAGAGGTAATTGCTGGCCTAGAATTAGTACCAACAAAGGCATCCTTCATCTAAGAAGTGAGATGGCAAATCGCCATGCGATCTCTAGTTGTTATTTTCCCTTCCCCAATTATCTTTAAAATATAGTTGACATCTATTTATAAAAAGGAAAGAAATAATGAAATTTGTGTTATAGGATTCTGAGGGCGTTAGGATTATTATTTCAGTCATTTTTCAGATTCAATAGGGTAGATTCAAAGTTGCGAGCAGGTGTAGAGACTCTATGCAAGAGACAAAACCAATAATTAAATAATTGTAATTTGACCAAAAATTTTCGGGGAAGAAGAAAATTTCTCATTAACAAGAGGAATATGCCAGCAAAGCTACATAATGATTTGTTGTTGTTCGATGAACGAGAAAACCAATCTTATAATTCATAATACTATTACAGACCAATAAATGAAATAAACATTGCAGAAGTGGCAACACTGGATATGAAAAATAGACAAGAGATAATGGCCAAAGGTATAGGAAAAAGGCTAAATACAGAAATCAAATGACCACATAGTTTATTTCATAATAAGTTTTTGAGAGCACTCGTTATCAAGTAGAGTAGGAAAAAAGCTAAATATGGCAATAAGAACCTAAACCATAGTTCAATAAGGGTTTTGAGGGTTTCGAGGGCTTGTTTGGGGTCATTAGTGCGATGTTCCATTTTCCCTTTGTCTTTCTGCTCGGGGATGGTTGTTGGGCGAAGCCCTTTGCCGAGGATGGCACGTCGAGGATGGCACGCTGAGGATGGAGTGGGACAGTTGAGGATGGAAAACCACCTAATACCTCACATGTGAGCATCCTCAACACTTATGTGAACATATACCAACACACAGAGGACTAAAAATGACTTAATTGGCATAACTATTCTGTAGATATTCGTAAACTACAACAAGAAACAGAAACAGAGGAGAACAAGGTCAAGGCCATTCACAAAGCATACTAACCATGCTTCTTAGGAATCTTTCATTCACCATTGGAACTCTACAAACGACCGAGGATGGCACGGGATGACCGAGGATGGAAAAACCACCTAATACCTCACATGTGAGCATCCTCAAAACCTATGTGAACACAGACCAACACACAGAGGACTAAAAATGACTCAATTGGAATAACTATTATATAGATATTCGTAAACTGCGCCAATAAACAAAAACAAAGGAGAACAAGGTCAAGGCCCAACAACTGGCCCCAAGCAGAAAGACAAAGGAAAAATTCAACATTGTAGGAATGACCCCAAACAAACGGAGGAAATGGCGCGGACACAAAATTTTATGTAATGACACGATGCCCAACATGTGGACCTCCACGGTGGACATGTGTTATACTGGATCCATGTGGATTGACATGTGGTTTTGCGACGTTGCGGGGAGGGCGCACACGTAATGGCATCCCTCCCCTATGTTTATTCTCACACCACGAAGTATAAATTTCAAGACTTTTCTTTGTTTGGCTTTGTCCAAAGGTGATGTTGGTGCTATCATCATGGATGAACTTCCATACATGAAATCTTTTGTGGAAAAAACAACATTCACCATTCAAAACTGAGGATTTGTAAGTGATTACCATTGGGATTGATAAATTGATTTTTCTTTTAACAATCATTCCACTTAATAATTATCCATGACTTTTTAAATTTTATTTGTCGATATTGATCAGCTTATTTCGGCAGGTGTTTGTCACATCATCATCAACCGATAAAGTTTGTTTCGATCAAAATATTGGAGCTATGAGAAAATGGCGATCTATTCGATTGCAACAATAAAGAAATATATCTTAATAAGGTATAATAGACTAAAATTTATAGCTTTCCATCATATTACAAGTTTTGGTTTATAGTAGTGCTTAATCACGAACACCATAAACATTGTGTGTTATATATCCATATGTTAGTTGTAAATTATAAATTGTCTTAATAACTAGCAATGTCAACTAAAGTTTTCAAGATATTGAATTGTGGAAAATATAATGAATTCTATATGAACTCTTCTATTGTGGGCTAAATCAGATACACATCTGCCAATTAAAATTATATGTATATGAGATACATTTTCAATGAATAAAAATAATTTAGAAGATTTATTTTAGGTGATTGTTCTGGGTGCCATTACCTTGCGCTTCAATTTCAAGTTGGATAAGAAGATTTTGTACACAATTATTATACTAGAAATATTATGAAGCAAGTATATTGTTCTCTTCAATTTTTAAGTTTTTAAATACACATAAGCTAAATTCTTAAGTTTTTACATACACAACCAATTAGCTGACACTATGTTTAAACCAGAATAGTTATTGATATATTTTTATTGATTTCCAATATAAATGTTTGTAATAGTTATATAGAAAATAAAATAAAAGAACCAATTATTATTGTTGATTGTTCATACAATTATACATAATGGCATAGAGATGTAGTAATATCACATTTATAAGCTATAATTGATATTTATTTTTCACACATAAGGGGAAGAGGAACAATCTTTTTCTATGGTTTAGTTGAAGTATTTTACACGTAATTCAATAAATTAACAATATTAACCAAAACATACTCTATACACAAGTTATATTAATAATAATAATAATATCTGTTTTTAAGGTCATGGTAAAGACATCCACCAAATTGGTGTATGAGACCCCTTTGTTTGTGGGACAAGGGACCCACCTCCACTCAACGATTTGACTACCCCCCTCTGGTTTTGAACCTATCACCTCTTAGGAGAAACACATGCTATTAACCATTGACAAATGAATATAAATGGTTGGTCAATCATGTTGGTCAATTAATTTGTCGATGTGAGTTGATTATTGTTTGCCTTATTTGAGTTTGGTTATCTTAGAATTAACAAATTTTTGGGGTAGAATTTTGTTAATTTGTTAATTTTTAGAGATTTTCTAAAATAAATATTATTATGTTATTATATAATATACATATACATATCTAACTATATATATATAATATATATATATATATATATATATATTATATATATATATAATATATATATATATATATATATATATAATTCAAACAATTTTATTACTAATTACATTTTTTTGAATTGATCTATTCACCTACAATGTAAAGCAGGTTTAGAAGTTGGAAAAGATATCCGACCCTTTATTTATATGGTCGAATTTAGTATCGAATTCTCATGTGAATGCCTTGATTTGTTGCAGGTGTCATTATTTTTTGAAATTATAAATCTTCAGTAGTGATGTCGAGTGTTTAATAGAGGTAAATTCTCTCAAAATATTTTGCACGGTTCTAGGTGTTAATTATTCAAAATTCACTATTGGAATTGTTCGTGTTCTTAATGCATTTTTCTAAATACTAAAGAAAATCGGGAAACCCGATGCTTCTGTTTATAATTATTAAACAAGAATTGTATTTATTATGTGAAAATCCAAACTGATTTATTCGTTATTTACACTTTTAACACATTTTTTAAAAGTTATTTTTATTTTAGTTATTTTATCTTAAAACTTAATATCAATTGAGCTGTTTTAAATATAAAACTTAAGACAAAAATATTTTGAGACAAAAGTATTTTAAGAAAAAATTTTATATTTAAGACAATGGTCACTTAAGACAATGCAAATTAAGACGAAACCCATTTAAGACAATTAAAAATTAAGGCAAAATGATATCAATTTAAGAAAATATTATCTAACACTTGCAAAATTGACTATGACTATGCACCCTAAGTCTCCCAACTTGTAGGCTACTACTATCTCCTGCCTATACCAACAATGGTATTTCACTTTCCATTCACGTTATATTATATAAAGACAATGATTGTTTACACTCTTCGTTTTGTCGCAGTAGCCAACTCTCGAGAAAGCGGCAACTTTTCCTCACATGATTTTCAGACACCAATTCATGTTTTCTCCCTTATAGACAAATTGTCTTTCATTACATTCGACACTACTACATGGAGGGGGCTTTTAAGACATTTTTTTGTGACAAAATAAGTCCTTTGTATTAAAATTTAATTTTGTCTTAATGTCTTTTATATGAGGATTTAGTAAAGAAGGTAAAGGTAAAGGATTAGTGGTCTTTCTTTATGTTGTTGATGGGTTCTTTAGGAAGGAAGCCATGGATGTAGACAAAAACTAAGGGGATTTAGGGTGATGGAGGCTGAAAAAAAGGTGTGCTTGGTGAGAGGTGAGATGGAGGCACTTTCCCTTAATGTGGATAGGTAGTAATATAGTTGGACTACGTTTCAGGGTCTCCATTGATTATGTTTTAATATGTGCTATTTTACTGTTACATTTATTTTGAACACTACTTCTATCTGGTAGTTGTTGTTATGAATACATTGTTGTGCGGGAAATCCTGAATGTCATCAATAACATGGATTTAGATTCATGTGAAGGATGGTGGAGGAAAAGTACCAAATATCCCTTGGAAGACAATATGCCTACTTCAAAATCTCTACGATAGCTTTTGCAAGAAGAAGAACCTGAGGATAAAAGATTAGATTATGGAAGAATTAGTCAAAAATTCACAAGGGTGGTAATTTTGGTTACAAGTGTGGAGGTAGATGGATTAAACGTAGGCTTTGCTGGTGCAACTACTGCTGCTATTGGGTGAAATACATCAAAGCATAATTATATGAGCTAGATTTGGTTTTTATCCTGATTCTGGAAGATATCGGGGATATGTACTAGTTTTTTCTTGTTTCAAGGTACACTAATAAAAATTTGTTTTCCGTTGTAGTTATTGGTCTACTCTGTGGTCTATATGATATGCACTAGCTGGTTGTTTATGTGGTATTTATTTTGAAACTTTTCTGCTATGGATCTTCCTCCTCCTTCCTTGGTTTTAGATTGGTCGATTGAGGGATTTTTGAGGATCTTAGCTGCTACCTACTAATATTCTCTGTGGTCTATCTGAGACATACTAGCTGGTTGTTTTATGTGGTATTTCTTCTGAACCTTTTCTCTTGTGAATATTCCTGCTCCTCTTTTGTTTCGGATTGTTTGCTCTAGTGATTTATGAGGATCGTTACTACTACGCAAATGCATTCATTTTGGTTGGTGGAGTTGGTAAAATATTTTAATTTTTAATTCGATCATGAAGGAGTCTCTAGGGGTCATTAATTGGTCTATGGGGACATTTATTTTCCAAGATGGCCATTTATTATATGAGGGACAATACATTAATTGTTTGTGTCGTCATTCAAGGTCTTAGCCAATTGTGTGGTTGATGAGATTTTTCTGAAGGACATTGGAGAACAGTGATTGGTGAGGCTAATGTATTTGAAGGGGTTTCCTAGTGAATTGATTTGGTGAGGAAATACATCGAGTGGGGTCTATAATTGACAAGTGACATTATTTACCTTGTTTACATATTATATTCAGGTTTTTCTAAACACTACTACATAACGTATGTTTTGGTAATGCTCTCTACTTTGGTGCACATATATGTGAGAATGCATAGTGTTTACGGTGTTGGTTGTACAATTTTGATGTACATTTATGAGTAGAATGTGAGTTGGTATTGAAGGAAACTTAGGGAGTGACGTCTCATTACTCGATGTGTTGGTACATGTGAGTATTGAGGCAGAGAGTCATGGTTGCCCCAAGTCGAGAGTCTAGCTCTATGGAACATCTCCTATACTTGCAACTATACATGTGGATTTGAAGGTTTCGATATCTCCTTCAGGTATTAAATCCAAATGTGGTAATCCACAGAAAATGTTTTTCCATCGTTTGTAGAAAAAGAAGGTAGTTATGGTTGATATGGATTATCATAAAATTATTTTTGGTTTCGATGTTTTTTGGGACTAGAAGGTAGGATTACAGGAATGCGATTTGGTGGGTAAGTGGTATTATCTACTAATGGATGGATCTTAGATGTCATTCTGGGTTAAAAACATTGGTACCTTGTTTTTAATGTTGGGTTGTGTTATATTCTTTCCATGACTAGCCCACGTAGTTAACCGGGGGGTTAGAGGGGGGGTGAAGCCACTCCTCTGTTGTGCCTATTGCATAGCGGGGAGGGGGGATGACAGGGGGTTTGAATGGTGCAGGTAACCCCCCTCTATGGGGTCTGTGGCAGCGCCCCAAAAAATTTTGTTTTTTGGACTCTATATTAGGTTGGGCCTTCCTACCTATGGTTCTGTGCATGACTTTCACACATGGTTTTCGCCGCGATGGTTTTCGATCCATGGTTTTCGACGCGATGGTTTTCAGTCTATGGTATTGGATGTTTCGGCATGTATAAATATGTATTGCAACATTGAAAGGAACATAATGAAAAATCAAGGTGGTACTCCTGGTTTTGGGATCCAAGTGAAAATCTCTGTGTATATGTGTTTTACGTGTTATGCTCTCGCATTGCTTATTTTCTGTGTTTTTAGAATTCATATGCAGGTAACTTCTATATGGGGTTAAAACCTATGTTTGGTATTAGTGATGTTTTGGCTTCAAGGGGACGCCTTTTTTGCTTAGGGGTTTCACTTGGGCCTGTGGTAAGCCTTGTTTAGTGGGAGATCTATGAGATCGATTCTGGTGATGAAAGAAGATGGTGAGTAGTGGAAAGATAGAGATCGCGAAATTTAATGGTCAGAATTTTGAGTTGTGGAAACTCAAGATGGAGGATCTGTTGGTGGATAAAGATCAGTGGATCACGATAGATCCGAGTACTAAACCAATGGCAATGTCCGATGAAGAATGGAAGAAGTTGGATCAAAAGGCAAAGGGCACAATACAATTGTGTGTCTCGTATTTAGTATTGCTAAATGTATCAGGGGAAGCTACGGTGAAGTCTTTGTGGGACAAGTTAGGGACTTTGTACCAATCTAAGTCTGTGGTGAATAAATTGTTCCTTTGGAAAAAGCTCTATAACTTGAGGATGAAAGATGGAGACTTAGTGACAGAGCATTTGAATGCATTTAATATTGTGGTAAGTCAGTTATTATCTATTGATATTAAAATTTCAAATGAAGATAAGTGCATTAGTTTGGTGTGTTCTCTACCAGATTCATGGGATAGTCTGGTTATTTCAATAGGTATCAATACAATTGCCTTGTAGCTTGATGAAATAGTCTCATCCTTGTTGACGGAGGAGATGAGATGGAAAAATATGCAGAGCCAGAATGCTGATGCCTTGTCTATACGAGGATGGTCCCAGAACAAAAGCAAAAACAAGTCATCAAGTTGGAGATCTAAATCTATCGGGAGATCTAAATCTCCAGGAAAACCTGTAAAGGTGGTGTGCTAGAAATGTGGAAAGGAAGGGCACTAGAAAAGGAACTGTAAATTTAAAGCTCGTGATAAAGGAAAGGCATCTGATGATGCTCCTTC
>APFE031077754.1:0-15805 GCA_000404065.3 Pinus taeda | reverse complement strand
CGAAGTCTCCCTTCCCCAACTCAGAGGGAAATAGCGCTACCTGTTGACTTACAGATTCTGTATGATTCTATTTTCAAGACAGAGACAGAAGGATTAGCTACGAGGCTTATTACCAAGGATGTAGCTGTTCCATCTGACCAAGAAAACCCAGAATAAGTTCTCTCACATGATGATTTTATTGATCCTATTGCGGACTACATGGAACTTCTGCTAGACGCAAGTTCCCTAGCGTGGTTTCTCGGTGAAGTCCAAATACATCAACAGCAGTCGTTCTATGCCACAACTCTGATTATGAGGGCACATGACCGAATAATGCTTCCAAGTTCAAAAACCATCAGTCAGTGAGATCACTCTTTTCTTCAGTTGCTTGAGTGGCTGCACTGGTTATTTGATCTCACCTGACAGCAAAGTAAGTGTTGGTTAGGGTAGGTAGGTAGGAGAAATAAGGCAGCCGGAGAAGACGATTTTGCAGAAAACAACAACAACTAAAGACTAAGGCATTCTGACCTGCTGTTCTTGGCTTCTCACGAGGAGAAGCCATCCCCAAGTGGAGCCACTGTTAGCTTCCTGCTGCATCAGGTTATCATTTTTCATGATTGGCATTTCAAAGGCCAAATATGTCGTACTTTGCTTACTGCAATGCTCCATATTTGCTCAAACAGTCTCCAAATGAAGAAGGCTACTTCAAATTCATTCAATTGCCTTCAAATTTTGTAAAGTTATCCTGGTATCGCTATTTTTAGTTAAAGGGAGGTCCAAACAGTTTAATCTTGGTCTCCCTAGGTTTAAATTCCCTATTTTAGAATATAGAGATTGTAAATCTGTCCAAACAGTTTAATCTTGGCAGATTCTTAGATAGGTAGAGAAGCATAGGAGCCCAACAGTTTAATCTGGGCTCCAGAAGAAATAAGGGTAGTATGTATATAGGAAAGCATCCAAAAGAAAAATGAATGACGGGTTTGCAAGTCTAAGTGCACCCAAATAAAAGAAGAAAAAATGCTAGGCAAGTAGGCTGGGTAGGTAGTTCTGAGGTTGTTGAATCCTAATTGCTGATCAGTCCCAGATTTTCAACTGTCATCTCACTCATGACACAATCAGCAGGCAGTTCTATGCGAGAAACTCAAAAGAGGTATAACTAACTCCCCTTCTCCGCTTTCCCCAATCATTAACTAACTTCCCTAAAAGAGGTCAAGATCTGCTTGATACCTCTTAAGTTTCATCATTTTCATAACAATAACTCGAGGAAAGACCTCCTTTACTCAAAGCTGTTCCATACTTTCTCTAAAGAATGGTCTTACCCCCTTGTAATAGCCTAAGGTCTACTGAACTTAGTGCTTTCTTACCACCTCCATATTAACCACTAACATTATTATTTAGCTCCATATTTTTCCCGTCCCCTACTAATATTAAGTAAATCTTCCCCTATGTATTATCCCTCCCCCTGGTTGAAAAATAACCATAAGTACCCCCGGGAATTGCTCAGTTTACCTGAAACATAGCAAGAACCCTCAACCTTCAAACCATCTTCCAGATACAATGGACTTCTTCCAGAGTATAAAATCCCTCTGAGGTAATCAGACCCCTTCCGAAACCTCAAATGCCTTTCACACCCACTTACTTACTCTTTCCACCCAAAACAAACCCCTCGTCGACTTCCTTAACACTCCACAGACCCTTAAGAGCCAGATCGCATTGCAAGATCACAGTTTCCTCTCCATGCACGTTATGACCCATCCGTCACCACCCGACACGATATTGCGATATCGACGGTCGGCGGTCGCAAGCGCCAAATGTCCAACTCAAACACCCTCCGTTCCCCGCCGATGCGATCTCGGGATCACATCGGAGCTAGTTCATTGCATCACCTTCAGTATCAACACCTCATCATGTCATTTTGTACCAAGGACCTACCACAGTTGACGCCATCCGCCGTACAGCCGACGTCATGCTGACGTCAGCAGCCAGAAAGCCGAAACTTCGCGCAGGAAGAGAAATCGCACTTCGGAGCTCCAGAACAAGAAACAGAGGCAGTTTTGGATAATCGTGCATCGCTATGGGAAATACCCCGTTTCGAGGAATCTTCGGGGAATCTTTTTATTCCTTAGCCCGTTGTGCGCCGAAAAAGCCCGAAAATCGCCCGATCGTGCCAAAGTGATCCAGTTTAAAGACAGCAGCAGATCAATGACAGAGTTTAAAGTGTATCAGATCAAATCATCAGGTATCAAGCGTGTCAAAGAGTATCAGTAGACGGCGGAAGCCATCAATGTAGCCGCAAAGAGTATCAGTACAAATCTTGAGCAGCGGCCCAAAGCAGGAGAACATTTAATGCCTTCCAGCAGATTCAAAGAAAGAGGGTGAAGCCACTCGAAAGCCCTCAAATCATAATTATTGCACATTTAACTCACACTAGAGCAGAACTACAGTTCCTAAAGCACAATCATTCTAGCAGCACCGCATCTAGCCTCCAAGGGCCACACTGTCATCTTTTCTGATTCAGCTGCCCCTAGCACAGCCAAAAAGTTTTAATTGCATTTAATTCCAGCAACACTTAGATTTATGAAGAGTTTTCTAGCAGACCTGTTTAGGTCAGTTGTGTAATGAATGTCTTTCCGATATTTTGCTTATAAATACCACCCTGAACAATGTTGTGAGGGGTTGGTTGGTTGGTAGTAGTTGGTTAGTTTCCTTCCCAGTATTTTCTCCGAGCAGAGACCCGCATTGTAACTGTCATATTTTCTATAATCAAAGATTGCTGAAAACATGGATTGCGAAACTACTTGATGTTTTCACTTGGCCAAGGAATGATTACGGAATTCCTGTGCTTCTACATGATTCAATAAGTGTTTCTCTCTTCTGTTAAATTTTATGTTTTTTACCACCGTTCCACCTTCTAAATTGCAGGAAAAAGGAATAGCTTAAGATTTGTTTCATTACACCTTAAGTTCAATTTCTGCAATTCTTGATATTTTCTTTAGAAATAGCTATGAGCATGTATACTTAAATGATCTTGTTTACATTGTTTCTTTCACATATGAATGCATGTTTAGGAATTCTTAACTGCTCCTGGACCCCATTCATCCATTTCTCCTCTTTTTCAACATGATGAAATGATTCTCCTTTGCCTTTCATCCCTGATTTTCATTCCATACTTTCAGTAGATTGATAATTGTATCCTGTGTGGCTATCTCACTCCATAATTCCCTTGTGACCAAGAAAACACAATAGCAAACCTCAATCCGTGACTCCATGCCCAATTGTTCGAAAATTATTACACCTTACCTTGCCTCTTTGTTCGAGAATCCTACCTCCCATCCAATCACAAACAAAACACCCTTGAAGCCAGAAAGCTAGCCTAAAATCACCAACAAAAGTTGAATTATAAAGAGAGAGCCCTCTATGATTGTAGGTGGGCTAGAACCTGCAATCCAAATATTGGTTTGTGGTTACCTCGGCCGTATCCCTATAAGGAGCCTAGGGACAACCTGAGTGATAACATAATGGCGACTCCACTGGGGACCTCCTCAGATAAATGCATTAAACCAGTCTGCAGCTCTACAGAGGAAGAAACCGACTTATGAAAGCCTCGGTCGACCTGTATGTGTGTTCTCCACTGGGGATTCAAGCGTTTTGTTCATTTTTGTAAACCCCGCTTACTGGAGAAAGTTCTCCTGTTCTTCAGAGCTTGTCACGCTTAGTTCTGGTCTTTAATGGTGGACAGAGATCAGGCACTTCAAAGTCTAGGCATCCACCTGGCGACTCCACTTCAATTTCAATCAAAGGCTCCACTGAGGAACGAACCAATTTTACAGCCAAATACTCCATGTTCCCAAGCATTAACAGTGAGAGAGAATGACCGAGTTCTGGGAGGATCTTCCATTTGATGAAACTTTAGATGAATTCAGAAAATTTTTATCAGAATTCGAACTTAATGAAGAATTTTTCAGAGCAGTATTGTTAAAAACAAAAACAGCAGGCCGCTCGAATAAACTTTTTCTTGAGTTAGTGGTTGAAAGATATGAGAATGAAATTGGACTCTTGGAAGCTCAGATACAATCATACAATTTCCGGGACCCTAAAGAATTTTATCAAAATCTTCCTCCCCCAGTCCACAGGGAAATAGTGCTATCTCCTGAATTACAGATTGAGTATGATCTGGGTTTCAAGGAAAAGACAGAAGGATTAGCTGCGAGGCTTATTACCAAGGATGTAGCTGTTCCATCTGACCAAGAAGACCTAGAATGATGACCAAGTCTCCCTTCCCCAACTCAGAGGGAAATAGCGCTACCTGCTGACTTACAGATTCTGTATGATTCTATTTTCAAGACAGAGACAGAAGGATTAGCTGTGAGGCTTATTACCAAGGATGTAGCTGTTCCATCTGACCAAGAAGACCCAGAATCATGCCGAAGTCTCCCTTCTCGAACTTAGAGGGAAATAGCGCTACCTGCTGAATTACAGATTCTTTATGATTCTATTTTCAAGACAGAGACAGAAGGATTAGCTGCGAGGCTTATTACCAAGGATGTAGCTGTTCCATCTGACCAAGAAGTCCCAGAATCATGCCCAAGTCTCCCTTCCCCAACTCAGAGGGAAATAGCGCTACCTGCTGACTTACAGATTCTGTATGATTCTATTTTCAAGACAGAGACAGAAGGATTAGCTGTGAGGCTTATTACCAAGGATGTAGCTGTTCCATCTGACCAAGAAGACCCAGAATCATGCCGAAGTCTCCCTTCTCGAACTTAGAGGGAAATAGCGCTACCTGCTGAATTACAGATTCTTTATGATTCTATTTTCAAGACAGAGACAGAAGGATTAGCTGCGAGGCTTATTACCAAGGATGTAGCTGTTCCATCTGACCAAGAAGTCCCAGAATCATGCCAAAGTCTCCCTTTCCCAACTCAGAGGGAAATAATGCTACCTGCTAACTTACAGATTCTGTATGATTCTATTTTCAAGACAGAGACAGAAGGATTAGCTGCGAGGCTTATTACCAAGGATGTAGCTGTTCCATCTGACCAAGAAAACCCAGAAGAAGTTCTCTCACATGATGATTTTATTGATCCTATTGCGGACTACATGGAACTTCTGCTAGACGCAAGTTCCCTAGCGTGGTTTCTCGGTGAAGTCCAAATACATCAACAACAGCCGTTCTATGCCACAACTCTGATTATGAGGTTGCATGACTGAATAATGCTTACAAGTTCAAAAACCATCAGTCAGCGAGATCACTCTTTTCTTCAGTTGCTTGAGTGGCTGCACTGGTTATTTGATCTCACCTGACAGCAAAGTAAGTGTTGGTTAGGGTAGGTAGGTAGGAGAAATAAGGCAGTCGGAGAAGACGATTTTGCAGAAAACAGCAACAACTAAAGACTAAGGAATTTTGACCTGCTGTTCTTGGCTTCTCACAAGGAGAAGCCATCCCCAAGTGGAGCCACTATTAGCTTCCTGCTGCATCAGGATATTCATAGTTCATGATTGACATTTTTACAGGCCAAATATGTCGTACTTTGCATACTGCAATGCTCCATATTTTCTTAACAGTCTCCAAGCAAAGAAGGCTACTCCAAGTTCATTCAATTGCCTTCCAAATTTTTGAAAAGTTATCCTGGTATCGCCAATTTTCAGTTAAAGGGAGTTCCAAACAGCTTAATCTTGGTCTCCCTAGGTTTAAATTTATTGTTTTAGAATACAGAGAATGTAAATCTGTCCAAACAGCTTAATCTTGGCAGATTCTTAGATAGGTAGAGAAGCATAGGAGCCCAACAGCTTAATCTAGGCCCTTGGAAGAAATAAGGGTAGTATGTAGATAGGAAAGCATCAAAAGAAAAATAGAATGATGGGTTTGCAAGTCTAAGTGCACCCAAATCAAAAGAAGAAAAAATGCTAGGTAAGTAGGCTGGGTAGGTGGTTCTGAGGTTGCTGAATCCTAATTGCTGATCAGTGCCAGATTTTCAGGTTTCATCTCACTCAGGACACAATCAACAGGCAGTTCTATGCGAGAAACTCAAAAGAGGTATAACTAACTCCTCTTCTCCGCTTTCCCCAATCATTAACTAACTTCCCCAAAAGAGGTCAAGATCTGCTGGATACCTCTTAAGTTTCATCATTTTCATAACACTAACTCGAGGAAAGACCTCCTTTACTCAAAGTTGTTCCATACTTTCTCTGAAGAATGGTTTTACCCCCTTGTAACAACCTAAGGTCTCCTGAACTTAGCGCTTTCTTACCACCTCCATATTAACCACTAACATTATTATTTAGCTCCCTATTTTTCCCGTCCCCCTACTAATATTAAGTAAATTTTCCCCTATGTATTATCCCTCCCCCTGGTTGAAAAATAACCATAAGTACCCCTGGGAATTGCTCAGTTTACCTGAAACTTAGCAAGAACCCTCAACCTTCAAATCATCTTCCAGATACAATGGACTCCTTCCAGACTATAAAATCCCTCTGAGGTAATCGGACCCCTTCGAAAACCTCAAATGCCTTTCACACCCACTTACTTACTCTTTCCGCCCAAAACAAACCCCTCACCGACTTCCTTAACACTCCGCAGACCCTTAAAATCCAGATTGCATTGGAAGATCGCAGTTTCCTCTCCATGCAAGTTATGACCCATCCGTCACCACCCGACACGATATCGCGATATCGGCGGTCGGCAGTCGCAAGCGCCAAATGTCCAACTCAAACACCCTCTGTTCCCCGCCGATGCGATATCGCGATCGCATCGGAGCTAGTTCATCGCATCACCTTCAGTATTAACACCTCACCATGTCATTCTGTACCAGGGACCTACCACAGCTGACGCCATCCACGGTACAGCCGACATCATGCTGATGTCAGCAGCGAGAAAGCCGAAACTTCGCGCAGGAAGAGAAATCGCACTTCGGAGCTCCAGAACAAGAAACAGAGGCAGTTTTCGATAATCGCGCATCGCTACGGGAAATAGGCCGTTTCGGGGAATCTTTTGATTCCTTAGCCTGTTGTGCGCCGAAAAAGCCCTAAAATCGCCCGATCATGCCAAAGTGATCCGGTTTAAAGACAACAGCAGATCAATGACAGAGTTTAAAGTGTATCAAATCAAATCATCAGGTATCAAGCGTGTCAAAGAGTATCAGTAGACGGCGGAAGCCATCAATGTAGCCGAAAAGAGTATCAGTAAAAATCTTGAGCAGCGGCCCGAAGCACGAGAACATTTAATACCTTCCAGCAGATTCAAAGAAAGAGGGCGAAGCCACTCGAAAGCCCTCAAATCATAATTATTGCACATTTAACTCACACCAGAGCAGAACTATAGTTCCCAAAGCACAATCATTCCAGCAGCACCGCATCTAGCCTCCAAGGGCCACACTGTCATCTTTTCTGATTCAGCTGCCCCTAACATAGCCAAAAAGTTTTAATTGCATTTAATTCCAGCAACACTTAGATTTATGAAGAGTTTTCTAGCAGACCTGTTTAGTTCAGTTGTAATGAATGTCTTTCTGATATTTTGCTTATAAATACCACCCTGAACAATGTTGTGAGGGGTTGGTTGGTTGGTAGTAGTTGGCTAGTTTCCTTCCCAGCATTTTCTCCGAGCAGAGACCCGCACTGTAACTGTCATATTTTCTATAATCAAAGATTGCTGAAAGCATGGATTGCGAAACTACTTGATGTTTTCACTTGGCCAAGGAATGATTACGGAATTCCTGTGCTTCTACATGATTCAATAAGTGTTTCTCTCCTCTGTTAAATTTTATGTTTTTTACCACCATTTTGCCTTCTAAATTGCAGGAAAAAAGAATAGCTTAAGATTTGTTTCACTACACCTTAAGTTCAATTTCTGCAATTTTCGATGTTTTCTTCAGAAATAGCTATGAGCATGTATACTTAAATGATCTTGTTTACGCTGTTTCTTTCACATATGAATGCATGTTTAGGAATTCTTAACTGCTCCTGGATCCCATTCATCCATTTCTCCTCTTTTTGAGCATGATGAAATGATTCTCCTTTGCCTTTCATCCCTGATGTTCATTCCGTACTTTCAGTAGATTGATAATTGTATCCTGTGTGGCTATCTCGCTCCATAATTCCCTTGTGACCAAGAAAACCTAAATCCGTGACTCCATGCCCAATGGTTCGAAACTTATTACACCTTACCTTGCCTCTTTGTTCGAGAACCCTACCTCCCATCCAATCACAAACAAAACACCCTTGAAGCCAGAAAGCTAGCCTAAAATCATCAACAAAAGTTGAATCATAAAGAGAGAGCCCTCTCTGATTGCAGGTGGGCTAGAACCTGCAATCCAAAGATTGGTTTGTGGTTACCTCGACCGTATCCCTATAAGGAGCCTAGGGACAACCTGAGTGATAACAGATAGTTTGTGTTGCCACAAGGTTTGAAATACCCGTAGAATATGTTGCAAGTGCTCTGCCCAACTCTTGCTGAAGTTGAGGATGTCATCCAGATATACAATCATGAAAGAGTTGGTGAAACGCCACAATATGTCATCCATCAGACTCATAAAAATTTTAGGTGCATTTGTCAACCCGAAGGGCATGACCAACCACTCAAAGAGGCCCTCCTTGGATTTGAAGGCAACCTTCCATACATCTATGGGTTCTATTGGAACTTGGTGATAGCCAAACTTCCATCAATCTTGCTAAAGTATTTGCCCCCCTTAAGTTGGTCGAGTAGGTCATCAATTTGTGGGATCGGGTATTTGTTCATGACAATGATTTTAATCAATGCAGATTCTCCAGGTCCCATCTTTCTTATGTATGAGTACAATTGGGCTCCCATAAGGTGAGGAACTTGGTCAAATGTGCTGTTTTTGTAGCAAGTCCTAGATCTTCAACTTGATTTCCTCATTTTTCAGTAGAGAGAAGCAATATATTGGCTCATGGGGTAGAGGTTCTCTAGGAGTCGGATAGATTAAATGCTTGACCTAACAGTTCAAGGGTACCCCTATGGGTGAGGAGAAGATGTCCTTGTACTTTCCACGACCTTATCAACTTGCTTATGTTGCGTGGAGGAACCATTTCTAGGGGCCATGGATGTGGCCATGACCTTCCCCTTATTTTGGGAGTGAACAAAAAAGAAAACAAATTTCTCGGTCTTGGAGATGATCTTATTGCATTTCTTAGCAAAGATCGAAGAAATGGTGGTAGGTTGGGCTACCTCTAGTATCCTGTATAGTTTTCTACCCAAAGTAATAATAATAGTACGAGGTCTTGACTCATACAAAGTGTAACGCTTCCACAAGTATGGTTGGCTTAATAAAACATCACAAACTTCAAGGGGAGAAACATCACATAATACCTCGTCAGTGAAGGGCTTGATGTTGTAGGGAAGGTAACATTGATGGCTGACGCAGAGATCTCACCCTTGGTGGATCCACCCAATGGTGTATGGTTGTGGGCGTGGTGTGGTTGACAAGACCAACCACTTAATGACCTATATTGAGATGAGGTTCTTTTGGCTCCCACTATCGACAATGAACTGTAGTGGAGAAGCCTTTACCCACATCTATGAGCGGAAGAGATGCCCTCCCTCCTCTAGATTTCCGAGCTCAATCTTCTGGACCTTTATGGCGGCAACAATAACATTAGGTTCTGCATCAATTATCTATTTCACCTTGTTTGGTTTTGACTAAGAGTTAGAACATGCATCTGACTCTAAAGCTTTTAGCTCGACCACTAGTGACTGCTTGGCGCAACGCTCATTTGTGTTGTGGGTGGGGCTCTTATGGAACTCACACCACTTTCTTGTGTCCTTCTTCATCTTCATGGTGCTATTCTTTACTTGTGGATTTGATGGGTTATCCTAGGTCATTCCACCTTGGCTTTGTCCTTTATTGTACGGTTTGGAGGTGCATTTTCCCTGCTTCAGATTCGTAGATCCAAAGTCTCACTTCTTCTATTTAAATTTATGCTCGATCTTGACAACATATCGGTGCATTGTGCCAAGCAAGGAGATGTCCAGGAACTCCATTTCTGCATTAATGCATTTATGCAAACAACCACGATACTTGATTACTAGATGCTACTCAGAATCATTGATACCCAACTTCGTGTGTAGGGTATGAAAGACATTCATGAAATTTGGCACGTCTTGGTCCCTTTCTTGCCATAGTGTGGTCCATTTTATGTATTATCTTCATAGCTCCCAATAAGGTAATATTGTTCCTTGACGACATCTTGAAAATAAATCCAAGAGGGTGTGACTGAAAATAGTGAGGGTTCCTCCTCGTCCCTTTACTCTCAATAAGTTTCCCACCAATCCCTGACATGGGGGCGACTTTGAGGAGTGCAAAAGTAATATCTCCCCTATTGGAAAAATTATGGACCAAAAAATATCCTTCCAACATATTTAACCATCTATTTAGAGCATATGTGTCTATTTGGCCTTCAAACATAAGAATGCCAAAGATAACTTGCATCTTAAAGGGGGCGACACCTCTGAAGTGACTGCTAGATGAAGATGCTTCACCCACCGAAGGATCTGGGAAAAATTATCCATCGTCTCATTTCTTTATTGCTTGAGGGCCTCTTCGAGCAATGTTTTGAAAGGATATCCTTCTCCCTTGTATTTATTTTCTTTCGTGATGGGAGGTCATTAGGGTCGGAGAGGTCATTCTTGTAAGGGTTCAACTAGTTCAAGTCCCAACTCCTTGTATCTCTACCTCGTTGGGGACCTGCATAGGAAGAAAGAGAAAGAGAAGACTGCTTTGATACCACTGATCTGGATTTATGAAGGAATAGAATGAAATACATATTTAAACAAAAATAAAGAGATACAATGAAACAAAACTTCAATTAATAAATAACAACTATTGAAAATTGTTCACATGCAGAAAGGAAGTAGACTAGCTCGGGCAATGGTAACTTATCTATGAGAAGAGATGTGACAGCTACATGCCTTTTGAACTGTGTTATAATGAGGCTCGAAGGCCTTTTTATCATGAAGAGAGTTTGAAAAACACTACACATCCAAAAACCTAATCCTAGGAGATGAAGCGCCAAAAGGTATGGGCCCTGATGGGTTAGTTGAAATGCCAACTTCGTGAGGTCATAACTTTGGCATGAATGATAGCTTGTTAGAAAGGTCTATCCGAGGACAAATTTTTTTGACTGGAAATGATAGTCAAAGACTCATGTTTTCCCATTTCCCCAAAAAACGTCGTTAGGGCCTCAAAATGGCTTTGGAAGTTTAGGACCCGAAAACTGCCAAAATAGAAAACTGTTGAAATAGGAAAATGTGCTGAAAAATAGGAAATTGAAAGGAAATAATTTAGAAATCTAAGTGGAATAGGCAAGTGGCCACCAATATCTACCTTGATCATAAGGTCCCTCTTGTAGTGCTCTGTGAGCCTCTCCTCTCCAGTAATAAACAAATCATCCATGTACAAGACCATAATGAGTGGTTCCTTGCCAACCATAATGAAATATAGGTTTGGATCTACATTACTCTTTTGGAAACCCGTCTATTGCCGGTAGGTATCAATCCTCTTGTACCATGTTTTCAATGCTTGCTTTAGTCCATAAAGGACTTTCTTAATCCTACACACATAAGACTCTCTCCCATGCACCTCTAATCCATGTGGCTTCTCAATGTAAACCTCCTAATGTATGACCCCATTAAGAAAGGAGATCTTCACATCTATTTGGTGGATCCCCCTTTCATATCTACCCAGTTTCACTGGCCTGTCGAGGTAAACATGAGATGAGGAGCTACTATGACATGACCCAACCTCTTAAGTTCCATTAAGGAAGTGGGGCTAATTGTGGAAGACAAAATGACATCTCATAACATCCTACAAGGACTACAGGTCACTCGGAAGTTGAGTAACCACCTTAGGTGGCCAAAACCTTAATTGGACACCCTTTTTACTGACCTAGGTCCCCAACCGCTGCCAAAAAAATCCCTCCATGCAATTGGAAGCCTCCAACCATGTGCACAAGCCTGCATCCATGTGGTTGCAACCTAAAAAGTCTAGTTCATAGCTTGCGGTCTTGAATTTTGAGCCTAAATTCTAGGTCAACCTCTAGACCACTACCCAGAACTCAGTGAGACTTTCTAGAATCAATAATGACATCAATACAAAGCTATTTATACAAAACTTAATCAAAGACTTGACCTATCCAGGCCTAACCATGACAGTCATTTCGTCAAACATGTAATCTACATGTCATGAATGCATATTTAAACACAGGGGTCTGATACTTATCTCAGAATTATCAAGAAGGTCTAATGCCCTCTCACAATGATTGCAATAACATCTATTAGCTCATGCATTCATTAACCATTCATCAAATAATCAAAATACATCAAGATCCATAGCCAATATACATCATATAACCAACATATAACCAACAATGTACAACATATACATCATGATAGAACAACCTTCAAAGCTACATAATAACAAGTACAATTACTCATGAAAATACAAGAGGAAAATAACTCTTATCAACATATGAAAAATCCAACCAAGTTAGGGACTTCCAAGTACCACTTGACCATAGATTGGGCTGAACCAAATATCTCTTTCAACTAATCACCCTTGTGCCATATTCTAAGCGTCACTGTGGGATCTCATGGAATAAACCAAATAAAACCAAACCAGGTCTTCCATAGGCCAAACCACCTCAACCCTCAACTAGTGATTCCACCTCATGGTCAGACATCACTAACACCAACTAGATCGGTATCTACCCAACTTTCCAGGGCTCCAGAGCGTTTCTCCAACTACGGCTCCTGGAACTAATAACTTAACCCATGACCTTTCAGGGCTCTAGAGTGTTTGTCCAACCAAGGCTCCAAGACTAATAACTCAACCCACCAAGGGCTCTAGAGCATTTTCCAACCAAGGCTCCAGGACTAGTAACTCAACCCAAGTTGTTCCAAGGCTCTAGAGCATTTGTTCCAACCAACAACTCCAGGAACTAGTAACTCAACCCATATCCATAAGGAACCTAAGCACCAATCAAGAACAACAAGTGGGAAAACTCACAACACCATGACTATCTAGGAAATGACAAGGCTAGGCAAAACCACTATTAACCCACGCAATCCTTCATGCCAATGACAGATCATAACCAAATAACCACGTGCATATACCATGCATGCCAAAACTAGCAACGAAACCATACATGCAACTCGATACCTGCAATACAATCCCATTATAGTTGTTGATCTCACTGTCCCCTTGCACTTTCCTTCTTTCCTTCGCCTTCTTTATCCAAATCCATTGAAAACTAGAGTGCTCCAAGCATGCTCCAATATTTCTCTAAGTGTACAAGAGTATGAGAGAGAGAATAGAGAGAGAGCTCCAAGCTAAAACTAACAAATGCTAGCCAACTAAAAGCTATGAACTAGTCCTCAAAAGCCTTTTTATTATTGAGGCCTCTATTTTCTTCAATTTCCTCAATTTTTCCTTTAATTTCCTCCTCATGCAATTTTGTGACCTTTCACCTTCCTTTTCTCTTATTTTCCATTAATTTCATAAATAAATTCCAATTAATGCCACTTTGCATTTTCCAGTTTCCATAGCCATTTGTTAATCACCAGTGATCCCCATAACTATGATTTTTCCTAACATTCAGCTTGGAATATGTGTCCCATGACCTTGGTCTTATTTTTATTTATTTACATAGGAAATCAACCAGCGGTCGTTGTTACAAACCCCTCCCCCTTGGGGGAACACCGTCCTTGGTGTTCAATGAAACTTATATACCATCGAACTTCGAACTGCATGCTACTTGTGGAGCTTTATAACACAACTTGATACAACATTTACATCATATCATACTGCTAAATACATAACCAGCATATCATGAACACCATACCACTGATTGGAGCTTTATAACACAACTCGATGTGGTATTTACATACATATGCATATGTAGAAATAACCAAAACACAACATCAAAACATATATAAGAATACATCCGCTCAACCAGTGAATAAAGAAGGATACATAGCCCACATCTGATCAACCATCTCCCATGTACCTTCATCAGGCCCAAAGCTTCCACTGCACTTTAACTTTCTCAATTACTCGATTCCGGAGCATGAGCATCTTCCATTGCAAAATGCACTGAGGTTCTGAATGGAATTCTCCTTTGGGTTCCATCTATAATACAAATCAATCAATCACATGATCAACATATTTCACATACTTCTTAAGCAATGACACGTGGAAAACATCATGGACTTTCACTGTTAGAGGTAGTGCAAATTGGTAGGCTACTGGTCCAATCCTCTCAAGAATATTGAAAGGCCCACAATACCGAGGTGACAGTTTGGCACATGATCCAATCCTCAAGGAAATATTCTTGGGCTTGATGCGCAAGTACACATGTTCCCCAACTTGAAACTCCTTAAACACCTTGTGTTGATCTACATAACTCTTCTACCTATCCTGTGCTACCTTTAGATTCTTCTCGATCACGTGTGTTTCCTGTTCCATCTTTGCCAACATGTTCGGTCCAATCAACACCCTATTCATTGGATCACACCAATTGATAAGAGTATTACAACTCCACTCGTAAAGTGCATCAAACAGACTCATCTTCAAAGATTCATGATACCCATTGTTGTATGCAAACTCAACCAGTGGAAGATACTCTTACCACTTTCATTGTTGATGCATAATATACATTCTCAACATGTCCTCTAAAATCCTATTGACCCTCTCTGTTTGTCCATCTGTTTGCTAGTGTTAAGCTATATTGAAAGCCAACTTTGTACCCAAACTTGCAAACAACTCTTTCCAAAACATGGAAGTGAAATTGGCATCTTTTTCTGACACAATCTTCATAGGAATACCATGTAACCTCATTATCTCCCTGATGATGTTAGGTCCCTACAATACTAGTGATTACCCCATTACTATTGTAGTTGTATCCCTTATTAATAATGTTGTGCCCCTATTGTCCCCATATTGTTATTATTGTGCCGCATAGAATCCCTCTATTGTTATTTTTGTGCCTTTATATTATTATTGTTAGGTCGGCTGGGTTATATTGTGACTCGTTGGCCTCCTATATGTAGAAAGGAGGTTTTGTCATTTGAATCATCAAAGAATCATTCATTTGTGTAATGTAAAAGAGGTTGCCCCCTCGAAGAGGCTAAATTCTAAGGCATTGATCTATCTTTTCTATCTTTTTTTGAGTTGGTTTCATAACATTTGGTATCAAAGCTTTGGATTCTAAGGTTTCCCTGCTCCAAATAGGTCATCGTGGCATTTTCGCTATAACTTTTTACTGCGATGTTTCAGAAGCGAAAAAAAACCCATTTGAGATGAAATCGCACTGAACCTCGGGTCTGAATTTCAGAGCTATTCGCGCTATATTTGCAGATATACGATCTGAGGAAGTTGGTCTTTTTGCAGACTCTTGAATTACATTCCAAACAGGTGACTTGGGGAAAATCGTCATAACTTTCTCTCTGAGCATCGGATTGAAATTTCATAAGAAGGTCACTGCGGGATATTTGGCATAACTTTTCCTTGGAGAATCCAATTTGGATCAGACTGGTGGCATTGGAAAGAGACACAGAGGGCTACTGCAGGTCACAATTTCAGAACTAGATGATCCAAAATTACAGAGATACATTAGAGGCAATATCGAGCTCATACAAAGTGAAAAAAGGTGTGTAGATTTTTTAAAATTTTTGCTTAAGCTTGGTTTGCAAAATTATTTTGAAGGAATTCAAAGGGCATAGTAGAGAATTATTATCGGTAACTAATGCCCCGAGGAAAGAAAATGCAAACACCTAGTAAGCAACCTGAAAGCTCTAGCATGACTCATGAAGAAG
>APFE031077751.1:0-14142 GCA_000404065.3 Pinus taeda | reverse complement strand
TTCATTTGAGAAACTAGTGCCCTCATGCATGTTTTTGGTGGGGTTTGAAAGCATTTATGGTATATTTGGTGTATTTATCATCAAAATTTTAATCTAATTTTAAGATTAGTATTTTTATGTAATAATTTTGTTGTTAAAGCTTATGGAGGAAGATATATTATATTTTTGGAATATAATTTTAAGATTAGCATTTTTATGTAATAATTTTGTTGTTAAAGTTTATAGAGGTAGATATATTATATTTTTGGAATTTGAATGTTACTTTGTTGTTAAGGTTTATGAAGGTAGATATATTGTATTTATGGAATTTGAATGTTATTAGAAGGAATCACATTTTTTGTATTGAAAAAATATAAGTGTAAGAACGAAACATTTGTTTTCAACCTGTTTGTATTGAAAATATTTAAGTGTTCTTGTGTATTAGGTGGGTGCCAACAAAAGAGAGTCTATAGTAAGGATTTAATAATTAAAAACAAGTGTTAGTTTCTTCAAAATTATATGAAAAATTTGGAAGGAGTAGGGTAGTACCCTTCTTTAGGTTAAATATATTCAAATTGTTGTGTGAATGGGTTTGTAAGACCCTACTTTTTTATCTTGAGAAAATGGAGTCCTTTCAAAGTCACTCGCATAGTTTAGGCTGTCATAAGAAAAGTAGGTGTTTTTCCTTAAGATGTAAACATTTCATTTTAAGCAGTGTTATAATGTGGTTTCAGTGAGGCATTAAAATATGGAACGAGCATGCACATTTGGGATTCTAGTGTTCTGATCTACTTGAGGCATGGGTGCACGTCCAAAAAGTCTCTAACAAGGGTTGAAGATGTGGAACAGTTAGAGGGGTTGGGGGGTTGTGGTCTCACTTAGAGGTGTAGACAAGCAAGTTATGCACCATGAGAAGTTGTGAAGCTAACTTAAGACATTTGAAAAGTTGTGGGAAGGAAACTTGGAAGTGGTACTAAGTGAACATTCCTTGATTGAAGTTGATACCCTCTCCTTGCACTACCACTTTGCAAGGCGAAGAAGAAATGTGAAATATATGTGCAACCCACTAAAGAAGTTGATAAGGTTGTTGCAACATATATAGGTGGTTTTGCATGTTGCAAAAGGTGTTGGAACTTTGAAGGTGACCATTAGAGTAGATTTCTCATGGAATGTTAAGGAGGTGCAAGGATTTGATAAGGAGTGAAGTACACAACTCTAAAAAGTATGCCATATTAGGTTAGGATATTACTATTTTTGGACATCCAAAGTTGAAGGTGCATTTTATGGAGGTGTAGTCTAAGTGCCTTGGGTGTGGGCCACATATTACGAGTATCTTGGACTTTTGTTGTGTGTTATTGGTGTTAGTGAATTATGTTTGATGACCACTAGCTAGAACGTGTTCCATGAAGGAAAATATCCCACACAAGTTTCAGATGGCTTGACCATTTTGCATTATAAGGTGTCTTATGCCCTAGTTTTGAGGAGACAATTAGAACCATCTTAGAGTGTGATGGGTTGTACCATGGACTTTGGTCCATTTGCATGGGTTGAGGTGTAAAGGTTCCCCATGAGTTGAGGGAAATGATTCCAATTCTTATCTATATAGAGTGTTTATGATATAAGATTAATGATTGTTTGTTGGGGAATGGAAGAGGGAGATAACAAAGAAGAGGCATTGAATTTTGTTGTAAATCAATCAAAAGAAAGGAGAAATGTATCCTATTAGCAAAAAATTTCAAGTTACCTCTTCAATAGGACTAAGTTTTAGTTGGAGCTAGGGAGTTTGCCTCTCAAAAGCATTGATTGGGTACTCTATCATTCCAAGACCTAACATATCCTTAATAGTCTATTAGATAGATTTGTCATGCGCAAAGGTTACAAAGGGTAAGGTGCAAATATCCCCTTTTTAATGTGGGTTTTAAACCTTCCTTTTCATAATGCTAAAAGCAAGGTCATGATCTTGAAAGGAGGTCCTCGATTTTACCAAAACCAAATGCCAATTCTTAATCCATGGTATGATTCTTTATATTTGATTTTGGCCTTGAATGCTAAGATCTATATTTGGTTCTAGTTATCACTGTGTTGTTTCACTTATGCATTGAGAAGGTATTAAGGGCTATAGAGGATAAGACGCTTATTTTCCAATACCCGCCCCTTGAGACCCTGCAAAGAGATGATGTGCCCCATATTTTGTCATAATATTTCTAGCACAATCTCTTCCTATGAGGATGCCCTTGAAGGGAGGGTTTGTAAAGGAAGTCGACAAAAAAATCATGTTGAGTCAAAGGAGGGGCATAAATTATAGGCGTCTCTAGAGGTCTTGACAAAGGTGAAGGGGGATGGATTTTACCTCCTATTGCAACGCCTTCTATTCCATCGTTCGAGGTGCTATAAGGCACTAAACTTAAGGTTCATAGGTGAAAGCTCACGAAGATCTTAAAAATGAGAAGGTAGGTGTGATTTAGTGTAGGGTTGATTCCATAGATTGTTGTATTATTCAGATTGGTTTAATATAATGAATATTGGGTTGCACATATTTGTACAATATTTTTGTTAAAACTTTGTCTCTACTTGTGCATGTGTAAATTACTGCTATTTGTTTTCCACTATGCAAAGTAAATTTTGTTGAGATTCGTGGTTTAGTAGCGTCGAAGATTCTAAGATTCTATCCTAGACCCAAGATCATGGAAACTCAAAATGGTATCATAGGGTGTCTGATCTGTTAGTGCCTAACCTCAGGCTGAAGAAAGGCAGGTCTAGGGTAACATCAAACCATGCTTAACGTGGTAGCTAGTCCTACTAGGTCGGGAGAGGGCTCTCTCCTTGTCAATCTCAATCAGAATATGGCAACTAGGGCTTGAGATGACTGAAAATAAATGATGATTTTAGGCTAGGTATATTAGGTCATAGGATTTTGTTTGATTTTGATGGTTGGTTGCTGGATCAAAAGAAGAAGGTAGCTTTGGGTCCAGGAAATCAACTCAGATTAGCAGGAGGTTCTGTGGGGCAAGGTAGGTAGGTGTTTTTGCACTTTGAATTGGGTGTGATGGTAAGTCTAAGACCAATGAGGAGTTGGAGAGGGCATGCAAGTTTCATCGGTCCTCTTCAAACAAAAGAAAACATTAAAAACTAAATGTATCCTCAAGGCAAAGCACTGAATATCAATGGATTCCACCTATTTATCTTGATTCAATTAGTTATGAAGAAAGAAATAGGTGTTGGCACATATACACATAAGGGAAACTAAATAACGAAGGAAGAAACAATGCCAAGACACATTACCATAAGAATCCCACAAAATGTTGCAAAACCCTTGTTACACAAAAATATCGTCACCATGATTATTTGTAGTCAGTATGGGTCTATCATCACCTATACTAGCCTCCTAAGCAAGTCTCAGACCTTAGCTCTTCATGTCAACCTTTGCAAAAGAGAGAAAGACTTTGAAAATCAATATTACTCTGGTTCCGCACTTTCTCCTACTTTTACCTACGGACCTGCACCCTTTGTTCATAATACCTGCGTATCTGCACGCTCTGTCTGTAAAGGGGTGGGTGCGTACCCCTGTGAAAGTCAAAAAGGCGCAAGTTTATCCTAAAAAACTCACTTTTGGGTAAATTCTAGATGTTTCTAGAAGGATTTTGATGTGGATTGTTCTCTCCAAGGTGGTTCTTGCATCCCAAAAGAGAAGGAGCTAATCCCTTGATAGGAGGAGATATCCCTTTGAAGGAGGGTTTTATCCCTTTGAAGGAGGACCTAGTAACTTCCCTCCACTGCACTATAAATTAAGGCATTGGGTCAGTTGCTAGGGAGGTTAGAAGCTGAACATTTTGAGGGTAAATGTTGATGGAATTGGGACTTCCTCGTTAAACTTGAGAGGAGAGATCACATACCTTTTGGTTTCATTGGGAAGTGAGTGAAGCTTGTCAAAGTAGAGGAGACTTCTTGTCGGGCCCTAGGAGGAGCTTGTACAGCATCAAGGAACAAGTTGTAAAGTTCTTCTTCATTTGAATTAATACAATCAGATTCATTTTTCTCAACAATTTGTCTTATGGTTTGTTTCATAATCTCCTTGATCATTATGATATTGGCTTTTCAGGTGCTATTTAATTTGGTTTGCTTGTTTTTCTTTGGAGAATTACACTTCAAGGAAGCTCATTTGGAGCAAGGGAGCAAGGCTTCTACAAACTTGCATTGGACCCAAGGTAGGCCTAAAACACTTGTTTGCCTTTATTTTACTCGCATATTTAGAGAAAGATAGTTTTTGATTGGCTTGTTTGTCACTAGATATCAGTAGATAGTAGGAAGGTCGATCTTGTCTGCAACCTCGACTCATTCCGCGTGACAAAATGGCGACTCCACTGGGGACTTGATTGTTTTCCTTGTTTTCACTTTGACCTGAGAAACTTTCCTTTTTGTTTCTGTTTTTGGCTTGTTGTGGGTGGAGCTGAGTGGATTTAGTGGATCTCGGTTTGTTTTGGCTTTTCATAACTTTAGGAGAAGTCCGCGACCTGTGCTTGTACCATAGTGCGTACCTCTACGCACTTTTACTTTGTACACAGAGCGGGCACGCACCTGTGCAAACTCTGAGCCTGCGGACCCTGCTAAATTTTTGAAAAACTTGATTTTTACTCTTTCAATTAGTTTTATTTTGGTTTAGATGTTGTTATCCTCTGCCCAGCCCTGCTTGTGACTTGTCAGAAACTTTCCTTGGTCCAATTTCATTGGTGTTAGGGTTTTAGGTGAAATTCCTAGAAGTTTTGGTTGCTGGTCTTGATTTTCATTTTGGTTGTGTAGTATCTCAGAGCTTAGAAGCGTAGAAGCCTCAAATCACCTTGGTTTTTACTGGCCTTCTTATGAGTCTGACCATTTGTAAAATCAACCCTTGTTGAGGAATCCATCTCGAGTTTTCTCTTTCCAAAATTTCGAAAAGCTTGTGTTAAAAGTTTGGATTTCATTTTTACAAAAAAGAACAAAAGATCATTTGTTTTTGACTGATTTGTGATTCTGGACAAGTTAGTCCTTGGTTTGCTTATTGCCAAGTAAAACATCCTTGAAAAAACAAAAACATTTTGTAAGCTTTTACTTCAAGTAGTTTGTTATAGTTTGTAGATCTTAAGATTTGCTTTGTTCATAGGTTTCTCAAGATTTGCTTTAGTTTTCTTAAGATTTACTTTAATTATAGTTTTGAGTGTTTTTATAAAAATAACAAAAATCTCTTTTGAAAAAAAAATTTGTTTTGGTAGCATTTGAGCATTTGAATGAAAAAAGAAATTCTTGTGCAAATAACTAGTTGTCTCGTTTTGAGTGCATTGGAACAAAAAAATCTTCTTTAAATTTGTTTGTTAAGAAAGATTTTTGTTTACACGCATTTGCATTCTCAAACTCTTTCCTAGCTAGAATTTCATTGAAGAGAAAATATTGTTTAATCATCTTAAGTGCATCTTTTTAGTGATTTTAAGTCGAGTCTTCACACCACGAGTTTCATCTCCGCACCTCTTGACTTAATCAAAAACCAATAAAAATAACATTTAAAGTAAAATTAATCTAGAAATCTTTTTATTTCTAGGGCTCTATTACACCAACATAGCTTAGGCTAGTGTCTTGGAGTAGGGAGTACTTAACTCTCCAAGATAGTAAAACAAACAAGTAGTTGTATCTTGCTGTAGGAGAGAAATCCAATTGTTGCATCTATGCTCTGGGAAAGCTCCTCTTAAAGGAGAAGCACGAGATCGTGTCCAAAACAGTGTGGGAATCAATCCTTCCTCATTGGGAACGACGCCAGATATTCACGTATTACAAACGGTAAACCTCGGATTAACCATTGTCGAGGAGCCTGGGGTCACTTGTAACCTTGGTTTATGTCAAGGAGCCTTCAAGGGGATTGAGCTTGCTACTCTGCCCTTGCGTGTATCGGATCGTAGACTGTTCCCCCCAGGTATATTTGTTTCTGTTGGTAACCATAGTGACCATATTCTATAGGATTCTTCCTAAGGTGACGGTGGCGGGAAGATCCCACTGTACCTGGAGCAGACGTCAGCTAGACTCACTTGGATTTTCTGGGGGGTTCTCTTCACTCCAGACGGTTAAGTGGAGAAACTTGTGCTAGTCTATTCATTAAGCAGGTTGTCGGGGTAACTGTTCCAACCGCTATTTCTGTATCGAACTCTGGGACGTTGGATTTCATCACCAACTAGTGTTTTCGGTCCGGAAAGTTACTATTTGTGTGTTTTTGATCTCTTAGATTCTTTAGGCGTGTGATTCAATTTGTTTGGTTCTTTAGAGACTTTAGGTGATTTTCATTGAGATTTTACTTTGTTTGCGTGTGAAATAGTTAAAAGTCTTTAACTGTGGCTGAATTACCGAGGCATTCCCGTAGACTTCGGGGCCAATCCCCTGAGTTTGTTAACGTGGCTGAGTTACTAAGGACTTCCCGTAGACTTCGGGGTCAACCTCCTGAAGACATACCAAGCCACTTTGAAGGCTTGAGAGTCCTCGTATCTCCAAGTAGTCGTATAAGTGGGTCACCTGAAGAAGGAGAACCTTCTTTGGTAGAATATTCTGATTCTCAACCGTTAGTAATTTCAGAAGTTACTGGTAGTATTGCATCTACTAGTGATATAGGTGAAGAACCTGAAATATCTAAACCCGAACCTGAAATTGCTGCTACTCCCATATCAGAGTTTGTTTCCCCAGCTTCTAGTGGTCCTAGTTCACCTAGGGTAGAAACTGTAATTACCCAATATCTTCCTTCTGGACTTATAGCTATTGAAGAACTTGCTATTTCGGACATTGAAGAAAGCTTTCCTTTTCCAGAAGATCGACCTATCTTAGACCTTAGGGAGCATGAATCAATATTTTACAATCCACCTGGGAGCAGTGCTTGGTATCGTTCATTGACTAATCTTTTGGAAAACCCGGGACTAAGTTTTTCACCACCTCGTATTTTTTATCACCCAGCACCTAGAGATTACTATCCTTTATTGAATATGTCTAGCCAGTCATCCATGTTTTCTCAATCTCTGGAAGCCTATTTGTACGACAGTCTTTCTGTTCCTGTTGGGTATCAATCCATGTCTGGTACTTTTTCGGGAGCATCTCCTCAACCTATCGAACAGAAGTTATTAACTGGAAGTAATGGTACTAAACCGTTGAGTGTAGAAGATATTCTCATGATGTCAGGTTCTCAACCGCAAGGTGGCCAGTTACCGCCTGGGGGGCAACCCCAAGGTACCCAGTATGTGCCTGGGGCGCAACCTCAAGGTACCCAGTATATGCCTGGGGGGAAACCTCAAGGTACTTAGTTTGTGCCTGGGGGACAACCTCAAGGACAGTACATACCTACCGGACAGTACGTTCCTCAAGGTCAACCCCAGACTCAATATGTACCCCAAGGTCAACCTCAGTATCAATATGCACCTCAAAATCAACCTCAATATCAATATGTACCTCAAGGTCAACCCCAATATCAGTACGTGCCTCAGGGTTATCAACCCCAAGGTCAGTACCCATCTCAAGGTTACCAACCACCTTCTAGTCAATCATATTATCAACCCTACCCTCAACCCGGTTATGGTCCTCAATCTCCTCAACCTGTTATGGGTCCATACCCCAGAACGAATTTAGTGTGGGATCCATCTCAATCCCAGTAGGTCTTGCAACCGAATGTGCAGTCGTCATCTCAAACTGGACAGCCCTTGGTTTCTGGTCCATCCCAGCAACCTGTCGAGTCTACTGTTCAAACTTCTGCACCTTTTGTAGTTTCTCAGTCTGGGCCTAGTACGCCTCGTACTCTGTCTCAAACGTCTGCTGCAACTACTGCAACATCTACTCCATCTACCCCACCTTCTTCTGGAGTATCGACAACTCCGGTTTCTACTGTCCCTGTATCTATTCCTCAGACATCTTTACCTCAGTCTGGACCCATGGTCCACACTTCGGGTCAGATGCCTGTATGAAGTACAGTTTTCACCACTCAACCTCAATTTAATCAACCTCCGTACCAAGGACAGTACCAATACGGTCATGCTGTGCAGCAACCAACCTATCAGTATCAACCATACCCTGGGTATACATATCAACAACCTCAACAACCCCAGTATGGTCTGGTTAATCCTAGTTTTCCAGGAGGAAAAAATATCCCAAATGCGATTCCCATTCCTAGTTATCCTGGATATCCTCCTCCTGGGGTTGGTCTCCAGACCCAGAGTTTTAGGGACCCTAATCGTCAGTTATCCATTTATCGCAACTTTGGACTTGCCTGACTTGACGCGCCTTACGAACGATCCAATTAACTATCTTCAGTATTGGCCACCAATGCCGCATAAGTTGCCCAACGATATTCCTAAGTTCAAAGGTAAGCCAGGAGAGGACCCGTCGAACCATGTGATGACTTATCACCTCTGGTGTGCGTCTAATTCCATTTCAGATGATTCAATTCATTTACATCAGTTCCAACGCATTCTAATTGGTCTTGCGGCCAAGTGGTACATTGAGTTACCGCGAGCCACTTTTTATAACTTTAGTTAGTTAGCTACCTTGTTTTTAACTCATTTTCAGTTGCCAGTCAGATATGACAATGGCACGGAATTATTAACTTCGTTAAAGAAGTCAACATCCACTTACATTTTAGATCATATCCATCAATGGAGACGTCGACGGCGTTTAGTGAAAGTTTATATCCCGGATCAGATCTTAGCTGAATGGTTTGTAAAATCTTTACTGCCCAAGATCACTGAGGACGTAGCTAAGGCCGGAGTAGTTACTGAGGAGCAAGTCATTGCTCAAGCACAGTACCTTGACTTAGTTTATACTCAGTCAGGTACGTTACACGAGAAAATCCCCGATCTACCCAAACAAAATCAAATCGCTACTATCTCATGCCGCTGATGGTATGATTGGTACGGTTAATACCAAAAGTAAGAAGAAGTCTTCCAAGAATTCTTCTCCTATCATAACCTTGCTAGATTCCCCGACAGGAGAGTCTTCTGCAGAACTTTCCGCCAATATTCACGTTGTAGAGTCATCTACAGCTAAATCAAAAACCGGTAGTAAGAAGAAAGGGAAGAAGAAGAATAAAACAGATAAAAATTCAAAAGAGAAAGCCAAAAAAGTGGAATCAACTGATGAAAAATGCAAACCTCGTTATCCGTGTCTCATCTGCGATGAAGAACATTATACAAGAGACTGCCCTCATCATGCAGAGGTAGCAAAAATTGTCAAAGGTTCCCAAACTCTTTCTGTCTTGAAGGATCCTTTTCCAGCTCAAGACAGTAAGATGATAGGTTCGTCCTCCAGTGCCAATGAAGAACCCATATTGATGATGTCCCATGTTAGGATTGTGACTCGATCACAAGATTATGGCAGTAAAAGTCCTGTTGATGGTAAAGAAGCAGAATCTTCTCATTCGAATCCATCAACCCCAGCTCCCGGTTCCGATCCACTACAGATCGAGAAACCTAATCCAGACTTCGTAATCAAACCGCCCACAAAGGGTGTACTTCGAAAGTCTACTTTCAATCCACATGCGAGAGCAGCTCAGAACTACAACATTGTTGAGGATTTAGCTATTTCACCCTCAGTAATGTTGGCTTTAGAAGTGCTGCAATCATGTCCAGCACAACGCAAATTACTTTTGTCGGCTATAGGAGCTGTTGACGTTCAGGACCCGAACCTAATAATCTTTGATCTAGAAAATAGTGCGCCGCGTCTCCCCCATCAAATGGTTGTCCAGATTCCAGTGATAGTAAAAAACAGACCTGTTCATAGGACTGTGATTGACGAGGGAGCTTCCACGTGCATTATGTCGATACAGTGTTGGAGATCGCTTGGTTCTCCTTCACTCAATCAATCCCCGACAATTCTTAAGCCCTTTGATGGCCGTGGGTTCCATCCGTTCGGCATTTTACAGGATCTACCTATAGGGGTTGAAGGCAAAACCGTTAATCTAGATGTGGAGGTGGTTGATGCCCCTCTAGATTACAACCTTCTCTTGGGCCATAGTTGGTCTTATGCTATGACAGCTATTGTTTCATCGGTCTTTCGGCTTATAAAGTTCCCTCATAATGGAAAGATCGTAACCATAGACTAGTTGTCATACTTTTCATCCGACCCAGCCTCTGCTGAGAGCATTCAACATGTCGGTAAAACGACGATCCCTTATAAGGATGTTGGTGTAGGGTTAGTTAAATATTACGGTTTACTGGGCACTTTTCCTTTCCCTCCTATCAACTCATCGTCTTCTAGTGCAACCATTCATATGATTTCATCAGAAACCATTGTTAATGATGATCCTTGGATCATACCTTCTGAATCTGAGATAGACTCATTTGGTACTTTAATGCCTTTGAGTCCGTATGAACTTGCGTATCAGACTGTACAATCGTTTTCTGACACAACATCAACCCAAATTGACTTAATGAATGTGGTCCATGAGGAATCACTTTCGACATCAAACTTGGATTTAATAACATTTTCTGAACTTGTTCAAATGGATGAGCAAATTCGTGAAATCCTATGCATCGATGAGTTACCATGGGAAGATCTTCATCACAGATCTTCGTTTTTACCCGAGAGCAATCGTTTTGAAAATGATTTTTCATCCATTTTTATGACTGAATATGTTAAGGACGCTCAGAATCCAATAAAACATCTTGATTCTGAGTTAATCTTGGCAAATATTTCTCGAACTATTCCCCTTGACATTTCAGTTAAGCTTGGAATTGTTGAAAACGTTCATATAGGTGCCTCTTGTACGGAAAGATGAAATTCAAACAATATAAGGCCCTATTTCAAGAATTCCGCGATGTGTTTGCCTGGTCATATGAGGAAATGCCAGGAATTGACCCAGCAATTGTAGTTCATGAAATCAAAACTTACCCAGACGCTAAACCCATTCGGCAACGTTTGCATCAGATTCACCCAAGAAAAGCTGCTACAATTAAAGCAGAAGTTGAAAAATTACTCAAAGAAGGTTTCATTTATCTGATCCCGTTAACGGATTGGGTATCGAATATTGTTCCCATTAACAAAAAGCAAGGGACAATAAGAATATGTATCGACTATAGGGACATTAATCGAGCATGTCCAAAGGACAATTACCCTACTCCCTATATCGATCAAATCATTGATGATTGTGCTGGCAGTGAAATTTTCTCCTTTATGGATGGCTTTTTCGGATACAATCAAATCAATATTCTACCTGCTGATCAACCAAAAACGGCATTCATTTGTCCGTGGGGGACATTTTCTTATTGCAAATTACCTTTTGGGCTTAAGAACGCCGGGGCAACTTTTCAATGGGCCATGTCTTATGCATTTCATGATATTAAGTACATTGTACAACCCTATCTCGATGACTTGCCTGCTCATTCATTACATCAAGCTGACCATCTCATCCATTTAAGAGAAATTTTTATGAGATGTAGGCATTATCGGATTAGGTTGAATCCCCACAAGTGTGTGTTCTGTATTGAAACGGGTCGGTTACTGGGGTTTTTTGTTTCGAAAGCCAGCATTCGCGTCGATCCCTCGAAGGTTGAAGCCATTATCAAATTGCCTCCTCCTTCGAGTCTTCGCGAACTCCAAAGTTTGCAAGGGAAAGCAAACTTTTTACGTCGATTCATCCCTAACTACGCCGAGATTACAAAGGGTTTTACCCGGTTTTTGAAGCAGAATACTTCATTCTTTTGGGATGAGATAGCTGAGAAATCTTTTGATGCGCTAAAACACGCATTGACCCATGCACCGTTGTTGCATCCTCCCAACAACAACCAGGATTACTTCTTGTATCTCGCCGCCTCCTATTCCACCATCGGAATGGTGTTAGTTCAGGAAGATGAATTCGGTACTGAACATGTGATATATTACCTTAGTCGCACATTAAATCCAACTGAGCTAAAATACTCACATGTGGAGAAATTGGCATTGGCAGCTGTTCAAGCTGTCCAACGTTTCGTCATTACATTTTACTACGTAAGACTATAGTTATTTCTGATTGCAACCCTATGATCTATATTTTGACCAAGCAATTGCTGGGGGGCAAGTACTCCAAATGGATTGTTATCCTGCAGGAGTTTGACTTGGAGTTTGAAAAGTCTAAGTCAAAGAAATCTTTAGTCTTTGCGGAATTAATGTGTGACTTCCCGCGTGCTGAAACAGAAATTGTGGCGGAGGAGCCCATTGTGGACGAATCCTTGCTTCTAATCAGCACTTTAGATCCGTGGTATGGGGATATCATCGTCTATCTCCAAACCCAAACCTTTCGGCCAGATATTTCACGATCGGACCATCGAAAAATCTGATTCCAGTCCCAACAATTCAAAATTATTGGAGATACTCTTTATCGTCGTGGGGCAGACTCTATTTTTCAACGTTGTTTGACTCATGAGGAAGCTAAAAGGGTCCTTAATGACTGTCACTCTGGAGCGTGTGGCGGTCATATGTCTGGGTATGCCACAGCCCAAAAGATATTGCGCGCTGGCTATTTCTGGCCGTCTATGTTTAAAGATTGTATTATTGCGGTCCAAAAATGCCACAACTGCCAAACTTTTTATCGAAAGATGCGCTCTCCACCTGCTCCTCTTTACCCTATAATTGCCGTTGGTCCTTTTGCCAAATGGGGTATCGATTTTATTACATGTAACCCTCACTCAGCCGGGGGTCATGCGTATATTATCCTTGCAGTAGATTATTTTACTAAGTGGGCCGAGGCGATGCCTACATTTGAGGCAGACGGCAAAACATCTGCAATTTTCGTATTCAATCATATCATTGCTAGGTTTGGTGTTCCACAAGCGATTATCACTGATCATGGGCATCATTTTCGAAACGTTATGATGACTGAACTTACAGACCAACTTGGCTTGCGTCACGACAGTTCAACTCCTTATTATCCACAAGCTAATGGCCTGGTTGAAGCCATCAACAAAGTTCTTGTCATCATGATCTGACGAATCATTGGGATTCATCGGTCGAATTGGCACAACATGCTATTTTCAGCGTTGTGGGCGTATCGAACCTCAGTTAAAACATCAACAGGGTTCACTCCTTTCTAACTAGTTTATGGTTTGGAAGTTGTGTTACCTATTGAGTGCAAAATCCCGTCATTGCGAATGGCCATCGAGTTACTTCCAGCCACTTCCGAAGAGGAAAGACGTTTGTTATACTTGGCTCAGCTAGATGAGAATCGTCGTGATGCTGCATTAGCGATCGAATCTCATGCCAAACGTATTAAAGCTCAGTATGATCGAAATGTGACCCCTCGAAATTTTTCGGAAGGAGATCTAGTCCTTTTCTACGATCAAGCAAATGATAAATTAGGCGCTGGAAAATTCGTGCCTATGTGGCATGGTCCCTTTGTTGTCAAGCGTAAGCTAGCAAAAGGGGCCTATGAATTGGTAGACTTTGATGGGGTCTCTTTAGGTAAACCTAGAAATGGTCTTTACCTGAAGAGGTATTATTCTTAAAACGAGTGTGGAGATTTTTTACTTAGGTTAGTTTTTTCTTCTAGCTGGTGTGTTTTAGATTAAAGTGTGCTTAGCTTAGAGAGTGAGTTTTTCGTCGTTATTCCTGCTTATCTTGGTTTTACGTTTGATGTCGCAGATGTCGACGCCTCTCCAAACATACATTGGTTTCGCTGATGGTGCTTGTCGTAGTACATGGAATATTTCTTCCGCGGCTTGGGTTATCTATTCGCCCTCTGACGAGTTGGTATCTATGCATGGGGTAAGCCTCGGTCAAACAACAAACAACATTGCAGAGTATAGTGCAGTGGTGGAGTTATTATCTGAATTTATTTCATTTGGGATTCGGAGTTTGATAGTGAGGTTAGATTCTGAACTCGTTGTATTACAGCTTAATAGAGTATACGCCATTAGAAATCCAGTTTTATTAAGATTATTTTTGAGAGTGCGTCTCTTGGAACGTGAATTTGACTATATTGAATATCAGCATATTCCAAAATCTTTAAATACATTAGCAGATGCAATTGCTTCTCGAATGTTAAGTAGACATGTGCAATAATCATACAAGTAAATTTAAAAAACATTCCATAACATGTTTTAACAAGATAAGCTAGTAATAATGATATCATATATATAGCAGTGTGTCAAAATAATACATCGTCCTCGATCATAGGTTGAAAAACACCTTATGATCGGCAAA
>APFE031077743.1:0-17638 GCA_000404065.3 Pinus taeda | reverse complement strand
TCATCCTTGTGAAATCAATTCCATGGAATTTGTGGGAGGTTTAAAAATAAAAATGAAGGGACATGACTACCTATTTGTGGTAGTTGATAGGTTCAACAAGATGTGTTTTCTAATGCCCTATAAAAATACCATCAACAAACAAGAAGCAACGAAATTGTCATTTGGATAGGTATAGGTGCACGTTTGGATAGCAAGGAGAATTTTGCAAGACAAAGACAACAAATTTTTTAGTGTATTTTCAAATAAATTATGGGAGAAGAAGGATATGAAGTTAAATAGGTCTACAACATTCCATCCATAAATAGATGGGTAGATGGAAGTAGTCCAAGTGACTTTGGTGCAAGTTTTGAGTGATTATAGTGAGAAGCATCCAAAGACTTGGGACAAAATTATAATACATACATACATAGATACATACATATAATATATAATATATATATATATATATTGTATATATATGTATATTATTGTTATATGTATGTATGTATATATATGTATATATAATATACTATATATATATTATAAATTACATTTACATTACAATATATATATATATAATATATATAATATATATATTATATATATTTACATAATATACATACATACCATATACATATATATACAAATATACATAATATACATATATATATATATATATATATATATATAATTATCATATATGTATATATATATAGATTATATGTATACTATATATAGATATATATGTATATATAATAGATATATATGTATATATATAATATAGATATACATATAGATATATAACATAATTTTAACATATCAGTCCACACTTCTACTGGTAAGTCCACATTTGTAACTTTGTTTCGGATATTTTCCACCTTCACCTTTGGATATTTCAAATGGACATCAAGGAGTGAAGGAGGATCTTATAAGGGATGCCTTAAGGGCAAATATGTTTGCTGAGGAGATCAAGAAAATCCATATATAGTACATAATACACTACAAAAGTCATAGGAAAAATATAGGGCGAGGAATGATCAACACAAAACAAAGAGATCATTCAATTTCGAAGACAAAGTATGGTTATAGTTGAACAAGGAAAGGTTACATGGTCAAGGTAAGAAAATCAAGACTCTGCAATATGGTCCCTTTGAGATACTTAAAAATGTGGGATATAACACCTATAGACTCATTATACCAAATAAACATGCATTTACTTAGTGGTGAATGTAGAGAATCTCAAAATCTATGAGCCTTCCATGCTAGACTAGGAAGAGGAATATGTTCTCCCTTTTATAGAGGGCTTGGCACCAAATGCTCAGGAAGAGTTGATATAAGCTACAATTATGTAGAAGAGACCTAGAAATACAAGATAGGGGTATCATGACCTTTGGAAGATTGGGTGGAAAGGACAACTTTTAGGAAATGCTAAATAGTACACCTAAGAGAAGGTGGAGGAAAAATTGATTCATCTCATTCACTAGAATATTTTGGGGACCAAAAGCCTCCCAAAATAGGGAGGTGTGATATATATTGAATCATTACATTATTTTTCATCAATATTATAGCTTTTATAGTGGATGAATTGGAGGAATCAACTCACAGAACAATTTTTACCAATGAGTACCAGTTTGGTGAATTAGGGTTTGAAACCTTTTGGAAGTAGTTTGAGACATCAAATGATATTTTTTGTAGGTAAATCTTTGTAACGTATGTGATGCACCTTTTAGCACTATTACAAACACAAATATATTTCCAACTATGCAAGAATCACCTCAATCAGAATCTGTATGCAAAATTTATGCCACTTAGAAGTTCACCTTCCTATTTTGATCACCATAATTAGAGAGGGATGCCACACCAACCTCCATTATTCATGGAAAATGGGCCAATCACATGATCATGATGAATAAGACACTAGAATATTCCATCTTGTAACACTGATCAAAATTTAGGGAGTCAAACTTAAGGACTAGTAGGCTATCAGATTGTGTTATAACCAAGCCATTAGGAGGAAAAGGGGTTCCATTCAATTCAAGTGCATTTTGTTCCATAGATGAGAAGAGTATATCATAGTGGACAAGGAGAGAAGAAATAGAGAGCGTCTGTGCACTGTAGCATCCCATGGGCCACAGGTGACACTGCTTTGTACTTGCACCCATTTTTTCCAATTAAAGAAAGAGAGCAGAGCAATCTCACCTTCTAGTTGGGTCTTCTCCCACAAGGGATTCACAAGTTATATCTCATGTTAATTTGTGGTTTTTGAGTTTTATGTCATTGTTCTCTATTTTCACCATGATTATAATTTTAATGCATACAAAACAAAGAGTAATTGGTAGATCTAAAAAAATATAGAGAAATAAACCCTATTTTTGTAGATTTCAGATTTTCTAATTTTTTTTGTAGTTGTGACGAACTATCCATTGGAATATCCATGATAGTTTACACATTATATTGGTATAAATACATACTTTTTTGGGTATAGTTTAGGTATTTCTAGTTTTTCGATATACACTAAGATGAAATTCATAAAACCCCATCAATGGCCACCAAATATATCAGTAACCCTAAAGATCTCACAAAGGAGAGTTTTGCATGGCTAGAACCAAAAGTCACAGATATAAACCATAATTTCAGTCTCCTCATGGAAACCATGAACAATAATATTTGATTATTTAAAGAATATGGAGGTTTTAATGTGAATGTAAAATCAAAGGGGAAATCAACAAGTTGGGAAGAACCAGAGATAAATTCTAAGAAAGAAACTGAAAAGGATCAACCTAGTTAGAGTGATTGAACCATTCATAGTTCATATTCAAAATGGAATTGAAGGTTGAAATCAAGTTGTATCAAGATGATATTGATGCTCTATAGCTAAATCACTAGTGCAAAAATCTAAATTTTATGTTCATTAAATAGAGGAAGAAAAGAGGATTTTTTTTGCTTGGTTGAAATTTGAGAGCCATTCTCTCACCTAGTGGGAAATGCACATGAATAACTTGAGGTTGGACGAAGATCCTCTACTGAATATGTGGGAGGATTTCAAAACCCTTATAAAGACAGTTTTACCCAAACGAGTATGTAGAGCACCAATGGATCTAGTGGTAATACCTCATGTAGATGAAGGGGCATAGTGTACAAGAGTGCACCACATAAGTTAGAAACATGGCCATAATGATGGGTATCTCCCTAAAGAACCAAGATGTACTCCTCAAGTATCTAAGAAGTATACATAGTTATCTATGGAAGCAAGTGATGATGTTCAGGACTAGAATAGTGGACAAGACTTGTGTACATTAATAATACCTAAATAACATATGCCAAAAGAAAGGGAAACCAATAGTGTAAATTTTAGGGGTGAATCTTAGCCCAAGGGTGAAATTTAAATGGTTTTATATTTTAGAGGGGTGAATCTTTTATAAAACATCCATTTTCTATAGTTGGCCCAACATTTATTTAAAAAATAATTATATATTACATTTTAGCCCAACAAAAAAGGCAGATAAACCATGCAAAGCCCAATTCACCTGGTTTGGGAGGTTAGATTGGCTTGCAATCACCTGATTTTCTTCTTTGTGAGGTTATATTTGTTTGCAATCGACCATTTTATGGTTTGGGAGGTCGGATTTGGTCGCAATCACCCCCATTTCCTGGTTTGCAAATCGAGGGCAGGTTGAATTCAGAGATTTGCCTCTATAAATTTTATAGTCTCCATCGAACATTCCTTGGTTCATGATTCATATCCATTCCTCAGTTCGGGACTCATTGCAAGAAACTCAAACTTGCAACTCAGATTCCACAGACTCCATTGTTGAAAGAAACAACGTCTTTACATGAATTTTCTCTATCTCCATATTGACTGTTGCAGCTAAAGACATGAATACCCTAATGGAAGAGTGAAGTTGACATAGAAACTCATTTTCAAGCCTTGGTTCTAGTAGCAATAACTATAGTTGACTGTTAATGTAGTCACAGAGGTAGAGGAAGTGCCAGTATTCATAGAGATAGAGGCTTCACCATCAGTGAGGCTATCACCATTCGTGTAGGTCATGACTCATTTATAAGTCTTAATTGCTACACCAATAGCTATGATTCCTCAATTGATCTACTGCCAGTAGTCGCAGAGGCATAGGATTCATCAATAGCACCAAAGTCTTGCGTTAGGTGGGACCGGGGCTGGTGCATTGCGGTTAGTTGTCACTTGACTTCTTTGAATGTTGTGTAACAATAACTGTATAGTTCTTATATTAAGAGGAACTCTGGATCATGCATATTCTTTCTATATTATGGTAGTATGAATTGCTTTCAACTACATTCCCACACAAGCTCAAATAGTTCTGGAAAATCCTAGACACATTCCTCTACATCCTTTGCATTAAATCATGTCTCACAAACAAATTAAAAATACCTTAATTATAATGGAACATAGAGTGCCATTGTTGTACCTGCGTTAATGTCAAATATGCCACTTATTTGCTACTAATTCTTTATACTTTTATTGTTGTTCATTGTTCCGAAACGCGCATTATAGGTAGGAGACTTTCATTGTCCATATTGTCAAATCAATCACAATTAATTATAAGAGTAGACGAGATTCACTGATGATGGAAACCAAAGTATCCAAATTGTAAGTATTTCTCATATTAGGGCTTAGATTGCACAATTTTCTTTATCGATGGCCTGCTCCAGAAAACCAAGATATGTCCCAAAATATTCTACTATTAAGAGGGTTGAAAAATCATACAACAAATTTAGTTCAAATTTGTACATATAGATCCAAGGAGGTTTATAAAATATATTCTATCAAATTTTTCCTTAGCTAGATGCAAGAAGGATGAAATCCTTCCAGAAAGAAGGTTGCACTTATGATAGAGACCTAGAAAATGAAACCCTCAGATCAACCATAGTAGTTTTCTTGAATAGTTGGCATAATTCTACCTTGATTTGAGCCTTAAGAGCCATAGAATGTGTATAAATATTGCCACGTAAGTATAGCTTCAGAAAATACTACCAAAATATTCCTTAGTTAGGGCGCGTATATTTCCTTAAGACAGTGAGAATCATCAACAATAATTTTTTAGCAAATTCTCTGAATCTTACTCTTTGCTTACTGGATAACTAATTGAAATGGCTTCATAGAAGATAAGCTTACTAATTTGAGAAAAAAAGCTTTAGTCTTTTGATTTATAGATAAAGGTGGATCTTAAGAAATATAGATGTGCTTTTAAATTTTCCATATTGTTAGTTCAGCAATCCAGTTATATAACCCAGGTCTTCAAAAAATCCTAGCACACATCATTTATCTTAGCAGGTCTGCTCAAATTAGATTAACATGTTATCAAATATAGACCTTGAGATATATTGGTTGCTCAACAGATTCTGAATCTCAATAGTATATTTTATTCAAGGTTCAATATGTCAAATGAAGGTAATGTACTCCTAGAAAACTGAAGCCCATACATCATCAAGATGTACCATGATTGTCATACATAATCATACTAATAGTAACAGATTCTAACTTTCCAGAATACTAAAGAAATTGCTTTAATATTCTATACAAATGTAGACATATGGAAAACACTTTGAAAACCTTGGTAGCTTTTCTTAAGCTATCAAGCAAGCCTTCTAACTTCTGATCATAAATTCTTCCATCTTTCATCTTTTTCCACATGCATCTTTCCATATGAGTTATCGACACTTTAAATCGACAATATAGAATTTAGACAAATCTTGCTCAATGTCAAATCCTAGGTAGCATGAAGAACATCGAATCTCAACCTTGATGTGCATTATACTACCCTGCAATCATTATTTCACAACTGTGTATTTAGTGGTACTGACTCATGTATAGTGATTCTAATATATCTCAAATGATTTTATCTCTTTTTCCTTATGAATCACAGATGTTATTTAGTCTAGTAAATAAAAGAAAAATGCAAAACAAACCAGGAAATTGAAGTTTTAGAGTTCTATGATATTGGTAGAGATATTAACAAGCACACTTTAATGTTTATAAACGAGGAAAAGACCCAAAACTTCACAAAATATATAATAGTGTCATGCAATAATTTCAATTTAGAGTATGAAACAAAAGGGAAGGCCCTATAACTCACAACTAGATCTAACGAAACCTACCATAGGTACTACCTAGGTCATTATTCACCAGGTACCAAGCTCAAACAAACTCGAATAACAACAATACACTCAAAGAATGAAAACCTCACATTCACTTAAAACACCAAAATAACAAATGAGAGGCTTATCTAGGTGTCAAATCATAATCTATAAATCATAGACAATATCCCAAATCAAATCCAAGAACAAATATGAGGAGAAAAGATTAAAAAATAACCAAAATTCCACCTATTAAATGTGTTCATTCCTTGTAGGACCATCAACGTGCAACTAGAAAGTTAAAATCGCACCTTGATAGTGCAACAATTGGTTATTGATCACCTTATCTCTTAAATAGAGAGGGTGAAATCAAGCTCTAAAAGTGAGATTTTTTCTTAAATTTGAGATATATCTGAGACATGTTATAAATATAACCACCAAGATAGTAAAAAAAAAAAACGCTACAACACACTTACATAAATTGAAAGGGACAAGGTAATTTCCAAATCTAAGTAAGAATCACTAGATCCTTCCTCAACAGAGTCATATATTATATTCTGGAGAAATTCTCCTTGTGAATAGGTGAGCGCACCATTAAATTTTTTGTTGATCCAAAATAGACTATGGGATAAACTATAATATGGATCTCCTCTATATTTATTCTGATTGATCCTAACATAAGTTATGATAAACAAGAAAATGGCCCATACCTTTCACCTGATGGTTTTCCATGTATAATCCTAGTTGATGTAGCTCTAGAGATTCAACTCAAACTACTAGCACCTACTTCCTACTCATAATAATGCGACAAGACCAACCTGAAACCTTGTTAAGCAAGAGGAATGTCAAATACCCCTAGATCTAACCTAATCTACTCAAGGAAGAACATATCTACCATTGAATTGCATACAATACTAAGAACAAATGATAATGGAGGAGGAAATAATGTAGATCTATATTCATAAATGAGAAACGTTAAAACCACCAAGCTTTTACCTTGAGTTCCTAGTTGAAGGTTCCTCTTAATCCCTTTCCTCAGCTCCTCCTTGAATCTCACATAAGCATGAAAACTTTGATCAATGAAGGCTAGTGTAGAAGAGCTTCTCTCAATTGTAGCAAACATACATTTATCATAAAAATTTCCTCATTTCTCCCTCGGGATGTCAAACATAAGTTTATCTTAAAATTTTCCTCCTTTCTCCCTTGGTATGCCTTATATAGATTGATAGATAAGGCTAGGGCATGTCACTATACACCTACAACTTAGTAGAATTTAAGTCTAATACAAGTTTCCCAGTTCATGATTTGGAGTATCCAACACACAATATTGATATCCTCAAAAATGGTTGACTCTAAAAGGATCTATTTGTAGTCACATGTTACAATTGATGTAGTAAGAAATTGATAACACATTATTAATGGCACAACAAGAAACCAATCACACCTTGATAGTGGTGAAAAGAGATACTATCATCAACAATTGAGAGTCTAAGGCAAAAAGGCCTACACTTAGCATATTTTCATTTTTTTAATTAGTTTAATGTTTCCAATATTGTTTCTATATTCAATGGAGGGGGTCTGAAGGGGTCCCTTCTGTCCTAGACTTTGCGATCCCTTGCACTACCACCTTAAATTTTTAGGGTCTCTCTAGGAATCCCTTGAAACCTGTTCCATTATCCCTTATTTGACCATCCTTTGACTACTGTGAAACAAAATTACACATAGAAAACCTCTAAACAAAATTTCTAACAAAAAAAAAATACAAAATATTTTTCATGCATATTGATTTACACCAACTTCATACTGGTGAGTCAGTGACTAATATGTTTGATGTTGCATTGTTCTGAAATTAGTGACCAATAATAATTAAGGTTTTTATTATGGTTATTATACGCCTAGATTTTCTTTTGTACTCTTGGGAGATGAAATGGTAAACCTTGTACTCCCAAATGGTGCACCCAACCTTGATCCTATAGTGGTAACTATATATGCACTTTACCTTATCTCAAGAATTTCCTCAAGATCCATACCTAGTCAAGATTCCCAATTATGAACAAATTTGTGGTTGTTTAACAACATTCATTAAAATTGTAATGCAAAATGTAGATGGAATTACTAATGCTCACATAGAATTCCCATTTAACACATGCAAATTTCATTGGTTCACCCACTTCTTAGCATGATAGATGGCTACACAAATGTAAAACAACAAGGGAATTCTATAACAAATCCATATGAAATTTACTCATTTAACAATTAATTTCATGCTAGATCATGCCTACATTCAAATCCATGAAGATTAATATCCTATTTTCTACACATAATTCAAAGAGTCACTAATATTTCTAATCGAATTTGTCCAAAAAATTGACTGCATGGGAATGGGAATGATTCAAAGCCCATCCATAGATATATAGCATGGATATCGACCCAAGCCAAACTAGTAAACCAAAAGACTAAGATAGACCTGCAAGGATGATGTTGTTTCAATGTTATACAAATGAATTATTATATTTTATGTATTAAAAGTTAATAGTTTCCCATTATCATTGTTAAATAATTTTTTTGTGAAATTCCATTTTGCCTCAAAATTCAATTTCTGATATATGTTCTTTCAATGTTTACTCAACAATTATTTTGCAAAGTACAATTCTATTTTCTATGAACAAGTGAATTTATATGAAGCATATCTCATTGAAGCAATTTGGGTACAAATGGGTACACATAATTATGAAAGGAAAATGTAAATATTTTGCTCTAAAATATTTGAAATAGTAAAAATCTATTGTACCCTAAGTGAGCTCAAGACAAAAAATAAAATAGGGCATAGAATGTATATTGGCTCTTTAATTGATGTTTATTTTTATTGGGTATGATGAAATCCTTTTTGATTCATATGTACTTTTGAACTATGCCATATAGTATACTTTGAATACTACCCACAAGTCTATTAATTCTCAACTCTTGGAAATTATTGATGCAGGTTTGTAGATCGATTTGAAATTTTACTTGTGGAATATTCAGTGAGATGTAAAAAGATAATCGCGGGAATAAACCATCAAGGAAAATGGAGGTATTATCATAATTTCAAAAGCCTCCATCCAAAAATACACATTATCTTCATGCTTCAAGCTCCTTTGAACAATTTGTTACTAAGGGAGATGTTAACTCTTGTGGAAATGCATTTGATCTCCATATGATGGATGAAAGAATAGGTTCCTCAATTGATTAGGATGAGATAAATTAAGTTTCAACATAAATTGGTGATGAAAATGTTAAATATTTTCCTTGGAAGGTGACACAATCCATACACGAAAAATGAAAAATGTCAATGGACCATAGGGAGACGATTCCAAGGAGATTGGGTCTCAAGTTTTCCATTTATTGAAGCAATACCTCCTACAAATGAGAACGATGTTTCCTGGGAAGTTAGATGTAACGCGTGTAGTTGGAAAACTCGAAAGGTAGTGAAATTTCAAATGAAGCTAGATACAATACAAAAGCATGCAGGAAAGGTGTATGAAAATAAAATTTTAAATGGTAAAGAGAAATCTATTGTTAGATGGAAATATTCTAAGGAATGTCGACATATCGAATATGCAGAAGAATACAAAAAATATTTAACAAGAGGGAGGAAACTTGAGGCAAGTGGAGTAACCATCATATATCTATTTGAAAATACGATAGAAAGAAGTTTGTTATCCGAGATGATACAATTGAGCATTGTATTTCACATGTTATCTAAAGGTCGTCCTATGACAGATTATCCAAATCACATGAAATTTCTATCTTTTCTTCAAGTGTCAAACTTTCCATCTTCTCAATAGTCTGTAACCAATGGTTGGGAATGGGAAAGATATATAGCTCAATTAGAAAATGATGATTTGAAAGAGAAGATTTCAAATGCTAGGTTTTTGGCATTGTCTTTGGATGAGGTTACGACTATAGATAATACTTCATGGATCTGCATGAGATTTTATATGGTTAATGACCAAATTAGGCATTCCTATCTACTTGGGATTAAAAAGATGAGAGAGACTTCTACAACTGAAAATATTTATGAACTTGTTTTTAATAGTTTGAAGGAAATTGGTATGGATCATTTAATGATTGCAAAAAATTTGGTATTTGTTCGAGCAGATGGAGCATCAGTAATGTAAGGACAAAGGAATGGCCTTTGTGTTAGACTACAACTATCAACTTCGCCATATATGCTTAATATTCATTGTATGGCTCATAGGATGAATCTTTCATTTAAAATAGTAAGCAAGTTTCCATCAGTTTCAAAAGTTGAGGATCTTGTACATGAGACTCATGCATACTTTTCTCGTATTCCCAAACGATATTTAGAGTTTCAACAATTTGCAAATGGTGTTACAAATGGAAAAAAATTAATGAATGATGTTGATACAAGATGGATCTCATTAAATGGACCAACTCAAAGACTATTTAGTGAGTTCAAATCTTTGGTATGGTTGATGTATGAAAATCGCTACAATGTAGACAAAGCTCAAGATCTTATTTTTCAACTAACTAATATAGATACATTATTGACATTGGCTGGAATTCTTCTTATGCTACATGAAATGAATGTCCTCATGAAAATGTCTTAGAATTGCACAACGTATATTGCAAAATACACAAATGCGAGAAAGTCAATATGCCTTGCATTGGATAATTTGTATATGATGCCAAACTCTTGTACTGGTCCAAAGATTACAAGTTGGACTAAGATCATCAATATAGAAAATACTAAAAAAAATTGGTGTTTGATGAAAAAGAGATACTATGTATCGCAGTGCATGGGTATATGGTTCCCTTATATTATATTAGTAAGACGAGATGAATCACCAAAGATTGCCCTATGTCAAGAGACCAATTTGATAATATTGTGATTTCAATGAGATGAGATTTGATAGAAATTGCAATATCACTATCATTAGAGATAAGAGAACGCTTTCCTTGAGATGAATTGCTAGAGGCCATGTGTGTGGTATAGCCTCAATATTGGAACAATTGTCAATGTCCAAGAACTTTAAAAGTAGATTTTTAAAAGAGATTAAAATGTTTAGTAGACCACTTTCGCAAAAAAGTCTTGATAAATGGAGAACAAATTGAAGGTATTTTACATTCATCAAAATTGTATCAACAAGGTGGACGCTTTACTGAAACAATGTGGAAGCAGTATCCTTTTTTGGAGAATCCTAATGAAAATGGTGCTATAACAAGATTATGGACTACTTTAAGTGCTAGCCAATACCTGCAAGAAAACATATTAAAATATCTCAAATTAGAATATTTGTTAGATATCATTTTTGGGATTCAACTATGTTAAGTAAGCCATTCATCTATGACCATTTCCATGAGAGATAGTCGTAACTGACTAATTTCTCATGATTTTTGAATAGCCAACTTAGCACTCATTGCATCGGGTGATGCTTACAAGGGTGAATAAGTGGGATTGAAACTAGTGAAATGAATCGCATAACATCAATTATCACTTCGGGGCTTACACCCAGTAACTAGAACTTCCTTGGATGTCACCCATCCCAGATTGCCTCTAGCTCAAGCACGCTTAACTGTGGAGTTTTCCCCACAATCAAGCCCACTTGGCTTGCTACCCCATTTGTAAAACCTTAGAAATTATTATGCCTCATGTACCATTCAAGTAGAGTTCCCTTCACTCTTTTTAATTTTAAGTATTGGGGGGTTTTCGCAGTGCATTATATTAGATATCATTTTTGGGATTCAACTGCGTTAAGTAAGTATTCATCTATGGCCATTTCCATGAGAGGTAGTCATAACTGACTAATTTCTCATGATTTTTGAATAGTCCACTTAGCACTCATTACATCGGGTGATGTTCACAGGGGTGAAGAAATGGGATTGAAACTAGTGCAACGAATCACATAGTGTCAATCATCACTTCCGGGGCTTGAACCCGGTAACCAGGACTCCCCAGGATGTCACGTATCCTAGATTTCCTCTAGCTCAAGCACGCTTAACTGTGGATTTTTCCCCGTAATCAAGCCCACTTGGCTTGCTACCCCATTTGCAAAACCTTAGCAAGTATTGTGCCTCATGTACCATTCAAACCATGATTTTGGGATCAATGGAGGATGAGAGAATGTTTAGTGCATTATCATTCTTGAAGTCAAAGTTGAGTAACAAGGTTGATAAACATGTGGATACATGTTTAAGATTATATGTAATAAAGTATGACATTAACAATTTTCCATATGAAAAGCACTAACTCTTTGGCGATCAGATTGTGATAGAAGGGGAGAAAACAATATAACAAATTTCTCTAATGAATTTGATTCAGAACATAATGTTTTGGAGGCTCATAATGACAGTTCATTGGGAGAAGACGTGTTCACAATGTAGAAAATGGGGACCAAGATGAGAACTGGGAAATTGAAATACCCTAGGACTCTTATTTTGGTATACATGTTCCGTCGATCATGCAAGATTACTATATGTCAAATTCAAGTAAAATAGGTTCTATAGTTTGTATTTTTCATTGTAACATTGCAGCTACATTTCTTTTATGTGTGTTATTTTAATATTGTTGTTTCGTATTTAATCATTACATTGTTTGTTCTTATTTGTGACAAGAAATGAAGCTGCACTTGATGAGGCTGGGACCTATTTCTTTTCACATAGATAGTGTCCGACTAGTACTAAATGATAAATAGATAATTTAACAAGACTAATGCAAAGCATCAATGGGATCATTTAAGTACATGAAACTACCTTGATGTCTAGCATTGATATCTTGGAAAATTTTAATGGTTTATACATTGCTTGTGTTTGGGGAATTTTGTTGAGTTTTGAATTTTGTTTTGGTCAAATATTATGTTAGCCCCTTGAATGCTTTTAGTTCTTACTGCATGCTTAGATTCATATATCTATTTTTATAATTATTATTGTTTTCTTTATATATTTGGTGGTTTGAAGAAAGTTGTTTTTATTTCCGTTCACTTTGTCACGTGACTTTAGCATCTTCACTTTTAGAATCTAGTAGAATATTATGCTTATTTTATATTTTCTTAGAAAATAATTATTGATATTTGGAAAGGGAAATGAGCCATGGGTAGCTAAGCGAAGAGAAAAATGGTTTATGTACTAGGTTGATACACATTCATCATAGGAGACCTATTGACATGAGACCAACATTCCTTTGTATAGTATTGTCAGTGATTTTCCAGCCATGCTTTCAAGTCTTTCTGGTACTATTGATGTAAGTGTCTTTTACCAATTCTTATCACCAACAAAATTCTACCATAACATAACCCAACTTGAAGACAACACTTTTCATCCTCCTTTTACATAAATTCTCTATGGATCTCCCTATTATACTTTCCCGAGACCAACATCCCTTCTTGGTAGGTCTCTCCACCATACCACTAATTGCACAATAGACGCACACTTGTAACTACCACATTCTATAAATCTCTCTAGTCTCAGTTATTAGTGTCCCTATCACACTCAACCAATATAGTCTTGAAGGTCCATTTTTTGTCATATCTTTATTTTTTGTTATTTTGTGTCTTTAACTTTAGCACCATCCTGTATTTCAACATTTTTAGGTAGTGAGAAATGGTTAATTTGACACAACACTAGAAACTCAAGTGTCAGCATAATTGTTAATTATAGGAATGTGGCATTCAATATCGCAAAAGGAGTTAGTTATTTTTCTTCATTGCATGAAAGTTGATTGAACTCACATTGAATTGTTGTGTATCTAGTAGTGTTCATATTTAGTATTTAGTGTCTTACATGATCATGTTATATTTTTGAAAAGTTCATTTTTTGTCAGGGATATATTTTTTTGGAGATATGAAAAAAATTATATGAGAGGTCTAAGTAATTAGGTGTTAAGATTTATAAAGGGTGTGATTTTATATTGGTACTGGAAATGAAGTTGGATTTGATCTTTGACTGGAAATGATGTTGGATTTGATGAAGTTGGGACCTATTTATTTTCACATAGATAGTGTCCTAGTATTAAATGATAAATAACTAATTTAAGAAGGCTAACACTAAGCAACAATGGGTTTATTCAAGTATATGAAATTGCGTTGATGTCTAGGTCTAATATCTTAGAAAAAAAAATTGTTTTCTTTGATGCTTGTTTAGAGGATTTTGTCGAGTTTTAATTTTTTGGTTTATTTTGGTCAAAGATTCTTTTAGTCCCTTGAATGCTTATAGTTCTCATTTCATGCATATATCGATAGCTCGTTTTATTTTTATAATTATTATTTTTTCTTTATATATTTGGTGGTTTGAGGAAAGATATTTTATCTCTTTCACTTTGTGGCATGATTTCAGCATCTTCACTTTTTAGAATATAGTAAAATATTATTCTTGTTTTATATTTCCTTGGAAAATAATTATTGATATATGGAAAGGGAAATAAGCCCTCAGTAGCTAAGTGAAGAGAAAAACAGTCTATGTACTAGGTTCCTATGCATTCATCGTAGGAGACCTATTGGCATGAGAACGACATTCTTTTTATGAAATTACACTTTTGATGCCAAGGTGGAGCTAACTTCGTTGACCTATGAAGAATAGTGGCAGCTAATCATAATGCTAAGGAGATTAGAATGTTGGTTTCAAAAGCAGAATTGTGAAAAATGTTTGAATTAGTTCTTATTTTGGTCATATTGACTACCAAATTTGTTCTTGTTGATTTTTTACATTTATAATGACCTTGTGCAGAGTTGGTTTGAAGAGCCTAATGTTAGAGCGAGAAGACTCTCTACAAACCATAAGGACTACAATGGCTCTATTGACTAATGCTTGGAGGTCACTCAATGTTCTTGGTGTTGTAGAGTCTCTTCTCTTGAAGCATTAGCAAATATAGTGGTATGGCCATAACATCACTTAATTTGATCCTATTTACTAATCTCCTCACAACTTGAAGGAGAAATATGATCAGCTGAGAGAAAGGTGAGAATGTAGATCCTTAAAACAATGTTGAAAGAGGCCCTCCTCTTATTAGTAATAAACAACTTGAAACCACATGCTCATCACCTTAATAGCCAGAGGTCTTTATTTGTAAATTCCATGGTCTATGAAAAGTTCCATATTTCCATAGTGTAATAGAGTGTATTTTTTTTTGTTTTTTCAATTTAAACTCCATGATTGTTACAAGCCTCTACACATCGAACTATTCCATTAGGTGAAGGTTAATTTTTCATGTTCCTATTTTGTTAATATTTCAAAATCGGGATTGTGAAAATTGTTTGAACTAGTTCTTATTTTAGTCATATTGACTACCAAATTTCCGTCTTGCTGATTTTTTACATTTTTAATGACCTTATGCAGAGTTGGTTTGAAGAGCCTGACGTTAGAGCGAGAAGACTCTCTACAAACCACAAGGATTACATTGGCTCTGATGACTAATGCTTGGAGGGCACTCTATGTTCTTGGTGTTGCAGAGTCTCTTCACTTGAAGCATCAAAAAATACAGTGGTATAGCCATAACATCACTAATTTGATCCTCTTTACTCTTTTACACTTTGTCCATGTGTATGAGTGGTCACATGATAGTAGGAAGGTTCAAGAAAGTCTTCCAGCAGTGGTGCATTCAGTATCTAGAGAAGATGCTAAAATTTACAGTCATGAGAATGGTCTTGCATATCTCAGGGTGCAAACTGAACCTGGACTTGATAAATTTATGTATAGTGAATCTGGATTGAGGGTTTCCATATACCCTCTTCTAAATTAGGCAAAGAAACATATTCCTTCTTATGCACATATAAAGATTCATGTTTTTCTTTTAGCTACAGTTGGCCTCTACAAACTGCCAATTTTTTATGCAAAGTGGATTGTGGACAAGGCATAGGAAATATTGGTGTCATATCCATTTATGTGTCAGAGGAGTTGGGTAAGTGTTATTAGTTGGGTAGAAGAGGCCTATTATGGATGGGTGGCTCTTAATTACAACATGGATAAGATAGGTAATACACATGGGCACAAAACATTTGGTGCATTTGACTTAGGTGGTTCCTCAATGGAAGTTACTTTTGAACCTGGGGAAGAGACAAAAGGTGAATACGCTATGAAGTTAAACATTATGTTAGTGGAGTACTAACTTTATGCATATTCACTTATATATTATGGCTTGAATGAGGAAAAGTATATCATACTCCTACACAAGAAGCTTCCAGAGAGGAGCCATGAAGAACTGCATTATTCCAACAATCAAATGAATTGGTAGATAAAACATCTGTGTTTGCAAGCTAGCTACAGAAAATCATCTCATTGTTCTAAATGTTAGCCACATCAAGCTGGAAATCTTCATAATGGTAGGAGGATTCCAAGGAAAGAAATTTATGGAACAGAGGTTGAGTTGGTTGGTAACTCTGACTGGGAAGAATGACAAGCACTAGCTAAATCCATTTTTAATGCCTATATATGGTCACATTCATCTGTAGATAAAAATTGTGAGTCGTACCCTTGTGCCCTTAAAAAGAATCATCCATCGCCAGATGGGAGTTTTTATGAACTATCTGGATTCTTTTTTGTCTACAAATTTTATAATCTATCTTTTGTTTCGACCTATTATGAGATATTAAAGAAAGGTGAGCATTTCTATTCAAAAACATGTAAATATTCTCAAAAAAGTGTAGTTCCACAACCATTTGTAGCAGAGTATTGTTTTCATGCAACATATGTAGTAGCACTCCTTACAGATGGGTTGCAACTTGCATTTAAAAGATGAGCAAATAATTGTTGGATTTGGGAGCATAACATGAACATTGGGTGTGGGTCTACTGGAAGCTACATAATCTTTTTCAACTGATGAGAGTTTGAGAAGCCAACATTGGTCCATTCCTGACATAAGATATATGGGGAATATTCTATGATAATGAAAATGTGTTATGAAACCGGCTCAAGAAAAAGATAGAAAAGATAGATCAACGCCTTAGAATTCAACCTCTTTGAGGGGGAAACCTCCTTTGCGTTACATAAATGAACAATTCTTTGATGATTCAAATGACAAAACCTCCTTTCTATATATAGGAGTCTAAGGAGTCACAATATAACCCAGCCGACCTAACGATAATAATATAAAGCCACAAAAATAACAATAGAGGGATTCTATGGGGCACAATAATAACAATATGGGGACAATAGGGGCACAACAATATTAATAAGGGATACAACTACAATAGTAATGGGGTAATCACTAGTATTATAGGGACCTATCATGCCCCTCTCCTTCAAAAAAAGTGTTGTCCTCAACGCTTAAGTAGTTCTGGATGCTTCTGTATAAAATTCTCATCCTCCCATGTGGAATCTTCAGTGGATAAATTCTTCCACTTGATGAGATACTCAGAAACTGATCGATTTCATAGCTGTCGAGTTCTTGTTTTTGTGACTGCTTCTGGTTCCAATATAATTTTTCCTTCCTTGTCAAGTTCTGGCAATATTGTTTGAACTGGGAGCTTGTCGCATATAACCTTCTTTAAACATGAAACATGGAAAACTGGGTGCACTCGAGATGTTGCAGGAAGCTCCAATTTGTATGCCA
>APFE031077740.1:133632-145325 GCA_000404065.3 Pinus taeda | reverse complement strand
TAATATACCAGTGATTGGGTGATTAATATTTTTAATGTGAATTCTTTGCAATATGGTTTTTGTTAGGAATTTTGTTAGGAATTTTATGATTTATTGGATATGAAAAATTTAGATCTATTTTGCTAATATTTTGTAACGCGTAGACAAATATCTTCTATATGTGATTTACACCGAAATTCTTCTTATAAGTTAGTTTTTTTTTTTTTTTAATATTTTAGAATTAAAATTATAAAAATGTTACCTAGTATTTTTTAAACTTATTTTGAGATTTTTAATAATATTAATTTATTTTAAAATTTTAAATTAAAATATTTTGTTATTATTATATATATTGGTTTAAGGTGAAATATTTTTTGAATTTTTTTTTTACATGTTAAATTGTGTAATATTTTTTTTTTATGGTTTAATAATTTAAAATAGATAGACATTTTATTATTAAAAAGTAAAATAAAATTAATTTTTTTATTTAAATAATGATAATTATCATTTTATTCATAAAAATAATTTAATTAATAATTATTATGTTTATGAAATACCATGAAGTAATAAAATCTATAATTTAAACCAATAAATTAATAGACCAAGAACAATTAATATTATCAATTTTGATTATTATTTAATTAATTTTATATAATAACTTTTAATGTAAATAATAATCATTTTATTTTTCAATTTTTTGGGTTGCTTCTTAACGTTGTTTATTTTAAATTTCATTTAAAGGTAAAGTGATTTTTGTTATTACTTTTAAAGTATTACTTTGAGTAAATAAAAACATTCGCATTTATATTTAATTATAAAAAATGGATATTATTTGTATTAAAATTTTTAAAAGTTTAAAGATTATTATATGGCCAAAATTGAGTAAATAGAAGGATTACTTTCCCTAAGCTGTAGTGTTGGCTCGGACTACATTAAAGCCGATTAAAGCCGATAGATAATAACTTTATTATTAGACTGGTTTTCCTTCATTAGAAATTTTCGAAACAAAAATAATTAATGAGCGTTTTTAAAAAAAATTAAATATAAATAATATGTATTTTTTATTTTTTTAAAATAATTTTTTAATTAAAAAAATAATAATTTATAGATATTAAATAAAAAATTAGAATATAGGAAAAAAGAAAAGGGATACCTATTTTTTTTCAAAAAAAAAGTGCAGAATTTGAAGTATTTAAGATTAAAAAAGTTTTGAAAAAATATTTAGGATTTGTTCTCAAATTAATATCCATCATTTTCAAAATTAAGATTAGTTATATAATTAGGAGATAATAGAAGTTTAGAGGGTGTTTTAATAATCAATTATTCAAAATTAAGATTAGTTAATATAATTAGAAAGATAAAATATAAATTTTAGAGGGTGGTTTTTTGTTGATATTTATTTAGTGAAATTTTATTATTGAGAAAAAAAAAATTAATTTAATTGGACGATTAAATAGTATATATTTTTAATAGATATTTTGGAAAAATAAGGGATTTTTAATAGATATTTTAGAAAAATAAAGGATTTTTTAAAATAAGCGATTTATTTTTCTTTCACGTGAAAGGGAAGAAAGATAATGGGGAAATTCTATTAGTGAAATGGTAAAATTTCACGGCGGGAGAATTTATGGGGGGGGATTATCTAATTTTAAGTTGACGACCAAGCCAAACACCAAATTAGTGTGAATCTATGGGGTGGACTATCTAATTTTAAGGTCACGACCAAGCCAAACACCAAATTGGTGTATGAGGCCACGTTGAACGATTTGATTGCTAAGTCTACAAAGGCATACATACTCTACCCCCCTATGGTTTTGAACCTATGACCTCGTAGGAGGAAACACATGCTCTTAACTATTAGGCTCACTCAAGCTGTGACAAATATTGAAATATAGACATGTGGTCCTCATTCTATTGGATTGAATAAAATTACCTAATAAACAATGTAAATGCCTTAATAATTTGGAACTCCTTGATTCTAGCCTTTGTTATTGTAGGGAATTGGTTATGTTGGAAAGTGGGAAATGGAAAAAATGTAAGAGCACGATTTGATTCTAGGGTGGTAGTGATGGACATAATAGATCCAATGATGATTTAATTACAATACTTTAATAGAAAGGTATCTTAACTTTAGTAGACATAGTATTCTTCAAGGGCATTTATTAGTGGCAACAAGGATGGAAATGTGAGGAGATATAAAGTTTAAATGGGAATTAACATGAAAACTTAAATATCTTTTTCCTATAATTATAAAAAAGTTTTATTAGTAGTCAATTTGAGTTTTTTTGGATGGTTGGGAGGAAGGAATGAAATTCTCCCCTCCTAGGTTCAATTCCTGCCAATGACATAATGGATGTTGATAGTATTCACAGTAAACCTATATTCCTCATATGGAATATATAACATTGTACCTATGAAAAGAAGAAGAAGAAGTTTTATTAGGATAAGTTTAGACGATAATACCATAGTATGCTCTAAAAAACGTAGAGAAGATTATACTACAAGTCTAGCGTTGATTCTTACTGCATGTAATAGAATTACCAATGACTTGAATTGTAGTTTGATTGTCTTAGTATATAGTAGTGGAGGTCAAAACTGGAAATCCAAGATTACCCAAGAGCTGGGGATCCAAATTTCCTCTATCCCCGCATTAACAATTACACGATATTCTGCTTCCATAGTTGACAAAGAGACTACAATTGTTTCTTAGATTGGATAAGATTGCCTAATAAACAATGTTAATGTCTTAATAATTTGGAACTCCTTGCTTCTAGCCTTTGATATTGTAGGCAATTGGTTATGTTGGAAAGTGGGAAATGGAAAAAATGTAAGAGTAGGGTTTGATTCTAAGGTGGTGGTGATGGACATCATAAATTCAATGATGATTTTATTCAATACTTTAAGAGCAAGATATCTTAACTTTAGTAGACGTAGCATTCTTCAAGGGTATTTATTAGTGGCAACAAGGATGCAAATGAGTGGAGATATTAGGTTTAAATGGGAATTAAGATGAAAACTCAAATACCTTTATTCTACAATTACAAAGAATTTTTATTAGTGGTCAATTGGGGTTATTCAAGGGCATTTATTAGTAGCAACAAGGATGGAAATGAGTGGAGATATTAGGTTTAAATGGGAATTAAGATGAAAACTCAAATACCTTTATTTTATAATTACAGAGAAGTTTTATTAGTGGTCAATTGGAGTTATTATGAGTGGTTTGGAGGAGAGAATGAAATGGTATTTTTTCCTATGTATATGTAAAAATAAATATTTTAATTTTAAATAATTAATATGTAGTCAAATATATATAAAATAAAAATGTTTTTAAAAATATATAGAAAATAAATGTTTTTAAAAATATATGGAAAATAAAATAACAAGTGATTTCAGAAAATGCGGGTAAAGTTGACCCACATGAAGAGTCAAGGTTGTTAAATTAAAGTGTTTTTGGACGCACATATTATGAGTTATGGTATTGAGTTCATGATATTATTTAGAGTTTAAAATGTTAAAGTATCAAAGATTCTCCATTGGCCAAAATGGAGAAAATAAAGTTCTTTCCTTGAGCTGAAGTGTTGGCTAAACTGGCTCTAAAAACTTTATTATTAGAGTAGTTTTCCTTTATTGGAATTTTTCAAAATAAAAATAATTATGAATTTTTATCGATTATCTATTGAAATAATTAAAAAAATAGATATGGAAAACTCAAAAAGGATATAATACTTTTGTTTTTAAAAAGTGCAGATATGAAATATTTGAGATTTAAAGGTTTGAGATATTTAAGATTTGTTTTCGAGTTTAATAATCATAATTTCCAAAGTTAGGATTAGTTAGATAATTAGAAGGTTAAAAATATAATTTTTAGATGGTGTTTTTGTTGATATTTATTTAGTGGAAAATTATTATTATTCAATTTAATTTAAGAGAAAATTTGAATTTATTGACATTAAATAGTATACATTTTTAATAGGTATTTTAGAAAAATAAGGGATTTATTTTTTTCCAGGATGAAAGGAAAGAAAGATAATGGGAAATTCTATTGGTGAAATGGTAAAATTTCAAGGCCAAAGAATCTATGGGGTGGGGCTTGAAAAGCATCTACCATTTTGGAAAAACCCTTTTTTCACAACAATTTATGGAGTATGATTAAGAATAAAGGTTTATGGAGACAAATATTGAAATCTAAGCATATGGTCCTCATTCTATTGGATTGGATAAAATTGCATAATAAACAATGTTAATGCCTTAATAATTTGGAACTCCTTGATTCTAGCCTTGCTATTGTAGGGAATTGGTTATGTTGGAAAGTGGGAAATGGAAAAAATGTAAGAGAAGGATTTGATTATAGGGTGGCAGTGATGGACATCATAGATTCAATGATGATTTTATTGCAATATTTTAAGAGAAAGGTATCTTAACTTTAGTAGACATAGCATTCTTCAAGGACATTTATTAGTGGCAACAAGGATGGAAATGAGTGGAGATATTAGGTTTAAATGGGGATTAGGATGAAAACTCAAATACCTTTATTCTACAATTATAAAGAAGTTGTATTAGTAGTCAGTTGGGGTTATCCTGGGTGGTTGGGACAAAGGAATGAAATCCTCCCCTCTCAGGTTCAATTCCTATCAATGACATGATGGATGTTGACAGTATTGACAGTAAACCTATATTCCTCATACAAAATATATAACAATGTACCTATGAAAAAATTAAGTTTTATTGGCTAATTTTAGATGATAATTCCTTGGCATGGTCTAAAAAACCTAGGTAAGATTACACTGCAAGTCTAACATTGATTCTTACTGCGTGTAATAAGATTAACAATGACTTGAATTGTAGTTTTATTGTCTCAGTAGATAGTAGTGGAGGTCTAAACTAGAAATACAAGCTCACCCAAGATCCGAGGAATCCAAATTTCCTTTATCCCCGCCTTAAAAACTCCACGATATTCTGCTTCCATCGTTGACAAAGAGATTACAATTGTTTCTTGAATTGGATAAGATTGCCTAATAAACAATGTTAATGGCTTAATAATTTGGAGCTCCTTGATTCTAGCTTTTTCTATTGTAGGGAATTGGTTATGTTAGAAATGGAAAAAAACGTAAGAGTAGGATTTGATTCTAGGGTGGTAGTGATGGACATCATAGATTCAATGATGATTTTATTTCAATACTTTAAGAGTGAGGTATCTTAACTTTAGTAGACGTAGCATTCTTCAAGGGCATTTATTAGTGGCAACAAGGATGGAAATGAGTGGAGATATTAAGTTTAAATGGGAATTAAGATGTAAACTCAAATACCTTTATTCTAAAATTACAAATAAGTTTTATTAGTTGTCAATTGGGGTTATCCTGGGTGCTTGGGAGGAAGGAATGGAATCCTCCCCTCCCAGGTTCAATTCTTGCCAATGACATGATGGATGTTCACAATATTAACAGTAAACCTATATTCGTCATATGTAATATATAGAATTGTACCTATGAAAAGAAGAAGAAGAAGTTTTATTAGGTTAAGTTTAGCTGATAATACCTTGGTATGGTCTTAAAAGCCTAGGGAAGATTATACTACAAGTCTAGTGTTGATTCCTACTGTGCGTAATAGGATTATCAATGACTTGAGTTGTAGTTTGATTGTCTCAGTAGATAAAAGTGGAGGTCTAAACTGGAAATCCAAACTCACCCAAGGGCTAGGGAATCCAAATTTCCTCCATCCATGCATTAACGCCTCCACGATATTATGCTTCCATAGTTGACAAAGATACTACAATTGTTTCTTGTATTGGATAAGTTTTCCTAATAAACAATGTTAATTCCTTAATAATTTGGAACTCCTTGATTCTAGCCTTTGTTATTGTAGGGAATTGATTATGTTAGAAAGTGGGAAATGGAAAAAAAACATAAGATTGGGATTTGATTCTAGGGTTGCAATGATGGACATCATAGATTCAATGATGATTTTATTGCAATACTTTAAGAGCAAGGTATCTTAACTTTGGTAGTCGTAACATTCTTCAAGGGCATTTATTATTGGCAACAAGGATGGAAATGAATGGAGATATTATATTTAAATGGGAATTAATATGAAAACTCAAATACCTTTATTCTACAATTATAAAGAATATTTATTAGTAGTCAATTGGGGTTATCCCGGGTGGTTGGGAGGAAGGAATGAAATCCTCCCATCCCTGGTTCAATTCCTAATAATGGCATGATGGATGTTGACAATATTGACAACAAATCTATATTCATCATATGGAATATAGTGCATTGTACTTATGAAAAAAAAGGTTTTATTAGGCTAAGTTTAGATGATAATACCTTGGCATTGTCTAAAATCCTAGGGAAGGTTATACTACAAGTCTAGCATTGATTCTTATTGCGTGTAATAGGATTATCAATGACTTGAATTATAGTTTGATTGTCTCAGTAAATAGTTGTGGAGGTATAAAATAGAAATCCAAGCTCGCCAAGAGCTGGGGAATCCAAATTTCCTATATCCTTGCATTAACAACTCCACAAAATTTTGGTTCCATAGTTGACAAAGAGACTACAATTGTTTCTTGGATTGGATAAGATTGCCTAATAAAAAATGTTAATGCCTTAATAGTTTGGAACTCGTTGATTCTAGCCTTTGCTATTGTAGGGAATTGGTTATGTTGGAAAGTTGGAAATGGAAAAAACGTAAGAGTAAGATTTTATTCTAGGGCAACAGTAATGGACATCATAGATTCAATGATGATTTTATTACGATACTTTAACAACAAGGTATTTTAACATTAGTATATGTAATATTCTTCAAGGGAATTTATTAGTGGCAACAAGGATGGAAATGAGTGGAGATATTAGGTTTAAATGGGAATTAAGATGAAAACTCAAATACTTTTATTCTACAATTACAAAGAAGTTCTATTATTAGTCAAATATGGTTATCTCGGGGGGTTAGGAGGAAAGAATGGAGTCCTCCCCTCCTAGGTTCAATTCCTGCCAATGACATGATGGATGTTGATAGTATTGAAAGTAAACCTATATTCGTCATATGGAATATACATCATTGTACCTATGAAAAAATAGGAAGTTTTATTAGGCTAATTTTAGATGATAATACCTTGGTATTGTATAAAAAATCTAGGGAAGATTATACTACAAGTCAAGTGTTTATTCTTACTGTGTGTAGAAGGATTATCAATGACTTAAATTTTAGATTTATTGTCTCAACAGATAGTAGTGGAGGTCTAAAATGGAAATCCAAGCTCGCCCAAGTGCTGGAGAATCCAAATTTACTCCATCCCTGCATTAAAAACTCCATGATATTTTGCTTCCATAGTTGACAAAGAGACTACAATTGTTTCTTTCATGACCAAATCAGGCGACCAATATTGAAGTGAAAAAAAACAGCCAAAAGTGGATTTTTCGTCATCAATTATCACATGCCCAGTTGAAGTGAATGAAGAAAATGAATGAATCTAAACTTTTAAAATGTTTGATATCAAAATGAGAGGTAGCTTTAAGGTAACAAACAATCCTTTTTACATATTTCTACTGAATTTCTCGTGAATCTTGCATAAACTGAGAAAACATATTAACAACAAAGGAAATATCAAGTCAACTATGATCAAATATATGAGGCTACTAACCAACAATAAATAAAGGGTAACATTGACTTTTGGAGAGGAACATTCTTTATTTAGCTTAACACCCAATTGAAAAGGAGTACCACATGGCTTACAGTTGGTCATGTTGAATCTTTTAAAACAAGTCCAATAGATATTTATATTGAGGGATAAAGGGACTATCAAATAAAGTCAAGACCTAAAGACTAAGAAATAAATGCAAAATACCAAGGTTAGTCATTTCAAAGGTATTAACAAGTCAATTATTCAATTTAAGAACTACATCAATATTAGTACCAGTGATAAGTAAATCATCCACATAGACAATAAGAATCAAAGTATCACCATAGAGATGTAATACATAAATATGGTGTGTCATATTCACAACAATTAAAGCCAATATTGAGAAATAATCTATCAATATTAGTATATGAAGGTCAAGCAACCTTTTTTAAACCTTATAATGAATTTTCTATTCGACAGACAATATTATAATATATCACAAAGCTAGGAGGTTGCTCCATGCAGATTTATTTAAATAAGTCTCCATGAAGGAAGGCACTTTTAACATCCATCTAATGAATTTTCCATCCAAAAAAGCAATAATTGAAAGAATAAGTTAAACAGAATTCATATTTGCAATAGGGGAAAAGGTTTCAATGCCATCGATGTGTTCTTGCTATGAGAAGCATTTTTTGCTCAAAAACACTTTTAAAAGTGAATTTGGTCTTATATACCCATCGACACAACAATGTTCTTTCCTTGTGGTCAAGGAATTGAATCTCGTGTGTGATTCTTTAGAAGAGAATCAACCTTAGTCTACCTAACCTATTCCCATTTAGGTTGTCCTTGTGCATTTGTAAAGAATTATATATCACTAGTTTCATGAACATGAGCCATCAATGCAAAATTATCAAGTTGCTTGTGACTACAAATCATCTAGCCAGCAGAGACATCACTAACATCTAATCTAGCGACTTAAATAATTTTAGCATCCCACCAAGGTAAACATGTTGTTGAGGAAAAATCATGAACTTCAAAAATTTGAGCAGCAGAGAGTATTGATTTAGTTGGTGATGATTGAATAGTAGTCGACTCAAGAATAATGATCGATGGAGTGGTCGAGATATCAAAAGAAGGCATAGTCGAACCAGATTCTTCAACAATGTCAAAAGGATTAATGTTCAATGTCTTGAATGAATATTTCAACAACTTAATGCTAGAATCCTTCTCAAGAAAGGTGGCATTTCTCCTTATAATGATTTTTTGCTTACTAGGATCAAATAGTTGATATTCTTTCAACTCATAAGAATAACCCATCATGACACAAGAATGGTTCTTTACATCCAATTTATTTCTAGAATTGTCAACAATATGTGCCCAAGTGATGCATCCAAAAATTTTGAGGTGACTGAAAGAAGGTTTCCTACCATACCAATGCTTGATTAGGTCATAAAACTAATACCTCTCATCAAACCTAGATTCAAAATATAGTTGGCATAGTAACCACTATAGACCAAAACTTCATCAATAATTCCTTTGCTTGCAAAAGACGTCAAGCCATTTCAACTAAGATGTGGTTCTTCCATTTTGCTACACCACTATATGAGGGACCAACCTCTATCAGGAGATACCTGACTGAGTAAGGTAATACTTAAATGGTTGATTCATTTATTCTCCACTATTGTCTGATCTTATACATCTAATAGAGTGACCATATTTATTTTCAACCAAACCCCAAAATTCCTTGAATCTTTCGAAGATATGACTTGTATTATTCAAGAAATACACCTAAGTAAATTTTGAAAAATTATCAATAAATATCCGAATGTACCTGGTACTGCCTAATGAAGGCATATTTATGCAAAAAAGATCATTATGAACAAGTTCCAGTGGTTTTTGTACATGCCATGATTTCCCAAATTTGAAGGTTTCTAGATGATGCTTTTATAGTACATATCCTTGATAGAATCTATTAGGTGGAAGGGTATTTGGTAGGCGATCAACCGTATTCTCTATTGCAATAATATTGAGGCTTTGAAAGTTCAACTGTGGGAGTCATTCATTACAAAGTTGACTCTATTCAATTTTCTTTTCCACAAGAGTAGTTAGTTCAAGATTGGGTTGAGATGTATCATAAAACTTTTAAAATCCATTAGTTGAGTCGAGAATACCTTCGATGATAATCAACTGGTATTTCTTCAATAACAAATTCATTTGGGCCAAAATTCAACAATTTTTCTAGTATGTGTCAATTGAAAATTTGACATCATATTTTCACTCAAACTAGGCACATGATAGACATTCATGATTCTACCATGTTAACAAGGTACATCACCATGACTAGAAATGTCTAGAGCAAAGTCATCTACTAAGTAAATATTTTTCTCTTTAGCTTTATCCAAGGAGGAAAACAAATTAGAAGCATCTTTTTCCATATGGTGATTACAATTGGAATCGAAAAATCATTCATTCTATGCGGTATAAGCATGCAATGCTTGAGTTATGATTGATAAAGTAAATTTGTTGGTATATTCACTAGTCAATCGTTCAGTTTCAAGTGATTTAACTTTCTACTCCAAGTCACATGTCTTTTGGAAATGGGTTTTCTCTACAAGTCTAACCTTCCCATGGTAGGTGCATATTTCTTCATGTGATTCTTCTTGGTTGATTTAGGCCCATCACATTTCTTTGGTTTCTAATCAATATACTCCTATTGAGTTCAACTTTCCTTCTATGTTTCCTTTCTCCTACTTATGATCATAAATATTGATTCTTATTACCAAGCTTCCCTTAATCAAGTAACCTTTATTGGTCCTTTATTGACAAATAACAAAAGATATTAAATGTATAATCCTTATCATCTTCTTTTCATGATCTCCAGTTGGTGTGGAATGAAGAACATATCACATCATAAGGTGTTCATAGATACATCAGGACCAACTCTATGAGTTATCCATCTTTCTTTGAAAAATTCTTCCCACAGTCACCCAATTTCAATTGTATCTCTTTGATATGAGCCAGATGGTCCTAGACTATTTCAAAGGAATGTGTATTAGGAAATTGTTTCGCATATGTTATCGTTGCTGTCAATTGTAGTGTCATTGACATCAAAGTCAAACAGCATGAGATATTGTTAAATGTGTGTTTCAATTGTGAACAATATGAATGTGAAAGTTGCATTTTGGGTAATATATATTTGAAGAAATTTCTTCTCTTTATCCTTAGTCCAAATGAGAATGAAATTTGTATGGTTGAATAATTTACTCCAAGAATTTTCCAACGGTATATGGAACTTTGCTTAAATCACTTAGGAGAAAATTGTGTTAGAAATGGACAAGACAAAGTGGGTGATAAGAGGAAAAATTGTGCCATTAGATCAAGTTAATTGAGTAGATCAATGATAGAAGGGGGCCGAAGTTCATCTAAAAGTTAATGGAGACATACCCCCTGTAGTGGAAACCATCATGGTTTAATAATTTTCTTGGTGTAAACATATGACTGGGTGTGCCTCCCCCTTGTTGCGTACCAAAACTAAGAAGCCCCCTTTATCATACCAATGGTTTCTTTTATGAAACCAACTCACAAAAAGATAGAAAAGATAGATCAATGCCTTAGAATTCAGCCTCTTCGAGGGGGCAACCTCCTTTACGTTACATAAATGAACAATTCTTCGAAGATTCAAATGACAAAACCTCCTTTCTATATATAAGAGTATAAGGAGTCACAATATAACCAAGCCGACCTAACAATGATAATATAAAGGCACAAAAATAACAATAGAGGGATTCTATGGGGCATAATAATAACAATATAGGGACAATAGGGGCACAACAATATTAATAAGGGATACAACTACAATATTAATGGGAGCATCACTAGTATTATAGGGACCTAACATGCCCCTCTCCTTCAAAAAAGTGTTGTCCTCAATGCTTGAGTAGTTCTGGATGCTTCTATATAAAATTCTCATCCTGCCATGTGGAATCTTCAGTGGATAAGTTCTTCTACTTGATGAGATACTCTGAAATGGATCGATTTCGTAGTTGTCGAGTTCTTGTTTCTATGACTGCTTCCGGTTCCAATATAATTTTTCCTT
>APFE031077740.1:116088-132695 GCA_000404065.3 Pinus taeda | reverse complement strand
TTGGGAATTCTTACAGAGGTATAAGCGATCTTTGTACCATAACGAATAATTTTTCCAGCTAAATGTATCAGATGTACTGGAATCTTGTTGTAACTTTTGAATAAGTTCCCAGACTTCTTCGCCATTCTTCCATTCCTCCTTGCTTCGTTTATCTAATCTGGTTGGATAATAGAAATGGCACACAAAAATGCTTCCACATCCTCATCCTTTCTTGAGAGTGCATCTGCCACAACATTTTGCTTCCCTTTTTTGTATATGGTTTCAAAGTTTTAACCCAACATCTTTGTGACCCATTTTTGTTGTTCTTCAGAGGATAATCTTTGTTCTAAAGAGTATTTAAGGCTATCGTGATCTATTTTTACCTTGAAGTGTCTTCCCATTAGGTAGGGTCGCCATTTCTTAAGTGCATGTAGTATTGCCAACATTTCCTTCTCATAAATAGCTTTGTGTAAATACTTTCCCATGATTGGATGAATTTCGAAAGCAATGGGTCTTTCTTTCATATTGCATTAAAACAGCACCAATTCCATTTCCGAAAGCATCACATTCCACAATAAATGTTTTTGTGAAGTATGGTGTAGTTAAGACTGGTGCTTGGCACATTGCCTCTTTAAGATATTCGAAGGCTTTTGTTGCTTCTGGAGTCCATGAAAATGCATATTTCTTCAACAATGTTGTTAGAGGTGCTGCTATTTTCCCATACTTCTTAACAAACTTGTGATAATACCCTATCAACCTGAGAAATCCTTGCAAATGTTTTATGGATGTGGGGATTTCCATTCCTTAATGGCTTTAATTTTGCTAGGGTCTACCTTAACTCCTTCATGAGATACAATATGACCCGAATATTCCACCTTTTGTACTCCAAAGAAACATTTGGATCTTTTTTTGTATAGTTGTTTCTCCTCCAATAGTTGTAGCACCCTATCAATGTGTTCAACATGATCCTTCCAAGACTTGTTGTAGATTAGTTTATCATCAAAAAATCCTAACACAAATTTTCTAAGGAAGGGTTTGAAAATGGAATTCATCAAACCTTGAAATGTAGAAGGTGCATTGGTAAGGCCAAAAGGCATGACCAAAAATTCATAATGACCCTCATGAGTTCTAAATGTTGTTTTCAGAGTGTCTTCAGTCTTCATTCTAATTTGATGATATCCTGAACGAAGATCCAACTTGGTGAAGTAAATTGATACATGCAATTCATCCAATAATTCATCAATGACAGGAATGGGAAACTTATCTTTAATAATGAGCTTGTTGAGCTCCCTATAATCCGAACACATGCGCCATGATCCATCCTTCTTGTGTACCAATACTACTGGAGTAGGGAAACAACTTTGTCTAGGTTGAATTATACCTGCCTCAAGCATTTCTGCAACCATACGTTCAATTTCACTTTTTTGGGCATAGGGATATCTGTACGGCCTGATGTTTGGAGGAACACTTCCTGGAATCAAATGAATAGCATGATCATGATCACGAATAGGTGGGAGACCTTTGGAAGTCTCAAATACCCCTGAATGATTGTCCAAGACTTTTTGGGGATCTGGAGAAATAGATGATTTCGATGTGGAAACATCTAGCGAACATAATTGTGCAATTACACCTCGTTGTTCCTTTTTTGGAAGCTTTGTCATACCGTTGGAGCTTATTATCTTTCCTGGTTTCCCTGCAATACCCCTTAATTCAACTTCCTTTCCTTCTACATAAAATTTCATGAAAAGTTCTTGAAAGTTAAAAGCTATTTTACCCAAGGATTGTAGCCATTGGACTCCTAGTACAACATCAGCACCTCCCTTTGGAATGGAAAGCATTGGGATTTTCAATACATATTCTCCCATGGATAGCTTGATATTATGGCACTTTCCAGAGCAATTTATCGTTCCTCCATTTGCAACCATCACTTGACACTCTGGTGCTGGATATAGGAAGCAATTCAATTCGTTTGCTATCTTACAATGAATATAAAATTGTGGGTACTTCCTGAATCAATCAACACTATTACCTTTTTCTTCTTGAGTTGTCCTTCTATCTTGATGGTTTGAGGAGTGGTAATTCCCACCAGTGCATTACAAGATATGGTTGGATTCATTTGTTCTTCATCTAGGCTTTGCTCCTGGAGTATATCCTCTTCTTTTGACCTTTCTTGCTCCTTTTCTTCTTCCTCTTCACAATCTATGTAGAATAATTTCTTCTCAGCACACTTATGACCTTTAGTGTATTTGCTATCACAACTGTAACAAAGCCCTTTTGCTCTTTTTTCTCCAATTGTTGTGGTGTCAACCTTATAGGTTGTGGAAGACTAGGGGCAACAACACTTCCGTCTTTATAGTTGTGAGTGGTATGCTTCCCGGTTGCCATAATTTTGCTTTCCATTTTTCTTACTAACCTAAATGCCTTCTCTAATGAATCAGGTTCCCAAAGGTGAACATCATGTTGGATATTATCCTTTAAAGTCCCTATGAACACATCAATCCTATGTCTGGAATATTTTTTATCCTTATGTTCAATTTTTGGAACTCCTCAATTTGCTCCATTATTGAACCCTTTTGTTTGAGACTTATCAATTGGCTAAAAAAAGTGTTGCTTTTTGTATCCTCATAATGTGCTGTCAATTCCTCCATAAAAATTGCCCAAGTGATAATTTGTTTACGAGAGCAAAGCCATTGATACCATACAAACTGATTTGGTTCCAAATATAAAGTTACAATACGTACCTTTTGTGTGTTTTGCACATTATTGAGATCGAAAAATTGCTCCATTTGCAATATCCATGTTGCGGGATCCTTGCCATCAAACTTCCTCTTATCGATTTTTGGAATATGGTGGGTCTTAGATCCAACATTAGAGTCTATGGAATCATCATTAACATTTCTTTTGTTCTCATCATGAGTTTCTTTTACTATCCTTTCACCATTAGTGACCATTTCTTGTATCAACTTATTAAAATTTATCTTTAATTCTTCCATATTATCATCCATGCCATCCATTTTAGCTTCTAATCCTTTCTTTAAACAATCCATCTTAGCTTCTACACCTTTCTTTAAACCATCCATCTTAGCTTCTATATCTTTCTTTAAACCATCCATCTTAGATTCTGTTAATTTTTGTGCAAGTGACACTTGTTGCACTTGGTCTCGTAATTTTGATATATCATGTTGCATTTCTTCATCTTCTTCATGAGTCATGTTAGAGCTTTCAGGTTGCTTACTAGGTGTTTGCATTTTCTTTCCTTGGGGCATCAATTACTGATAATAATGCTTTACTATGCCCTTTGAATTCCTTCAAACTAATTTTTCAAACCAAGCTTATGCAAAAAGTTAAAATAACTACACACCTTTTTTCACTTTGTAGGCGTTTGATATTGAATCTGATGTATCTCTGTAATTTCGGATCATGCAGTTCTAAAATTGCGACTTCTAGTAGCCCTCTACGTCCTCTTTCCACTGCCCCCAATTTGATCCAAATTGGATTCTCCAAGGAAGAGTTATGCACAATTTCCCAAGATGACCTGATTATAGACCTTTCGAGAAGAGTGAACTTGTATGAAGTGCCATGTGTCATTGTTTCGACCTTTGGCTATGAAAAATATATACAAGAAACTACAGTTCGTCCTCCTTTTGTACCTTCTTATGAAATTCCAATCCAATGCTCAGAGAGAAAGTTATGATGATTTCCCTAGGTCACCTATTTGGAATGTAATTCAGGAATCTGCAAAAAGACCAACTTCCTTAGATTATATCTCTGCAAATATAGTGCAAAAATCTCTGAAATTCAGACTTGAGGTTCAGTGTGATTTTGTCTCAAATGGGTTTTGTTTTTCGCTTCTGAAACATGACATAAAAAAATTTATAGTGAAAATTCCACATTGACCTATTTGGAGCAGCGAAACCCTAGAATCCAAAGCTCTGATACCAAATGTTATGAAACTAGCTCACAGAAAGATAGAAAAGATATATCAACGCCTTAGAATTCAGCCTCTTCATGGGGGAAACCTCCTTTATATTACATAAATGAACAATTCTTCGATGATTCAAATGACAAACCCTCCTTTCTACATATAGGAGTCTAAGGGGTCACAATATAACCAAGCCGACCTAACAATAATAATATAAAGGCACAAAAATAACAATAGAGGGATTCTATGGGGCATAGTAATAACAATATGGGGGGGCATGATCTGATAATCACCCTATGAGTGATCTCAGTTAAGCATTATTAAATGGAGGTATTACAGACTCATGCGTTGGTGTGTGTCTAGGTTATTTAAGCAACGGATCGATTTGCAAATACATAGAAACTTGAAAGGGAAGACAACAGAGAAACACAATAAGCAAATATAAGAACACAAGAAATTAATAAGGGGTTCACCCTATCCTCCAGGGCTACATCTCCGGTCCAGCTTTCATTGGTGGCCTTCTTTTATTATGTCTTAAAGCAGATAATTACAAAGAAGGAGCTCAATATGAGTCTCTTGTCACAAGACAGCTTGGCAGGGTGGTTCTTGGATTTCCCAAGCCACAAGAGTATATAGACTCTCGTCCTTACCAACTTTTGACCTCTCGAGTCTACAATGGAAGAAGCCCAATGTGGTTCTCGGTCTTGACAGATCCCTCTCAGGGATGGCTCGAATTTCTCAAGCCCTCTGGTGCTTGACGCTACCTTTGGTCAGCTCAGCCCTCTGTCTTCTCACTGCTTTTTGCTTTCTCTATCTACTTTCTCTGTTCTTCTACCGTGTGTGTGTATCCCTTCTGCTGGTCTATGCATGGCTTTAAAGCCACTCGAGCTCATGGCTGTTCGATTCCTCTTCCAACTCTGTTAGATCGCCTGTTGCAGCTTTGCTTGGAGTTCCTTGTCTTGGCATCATCATCAGACTCATAGGGAGTGGCCACTTGTCCTCATACGAACTGCACTAGCTTGCTTCATCGGTTCGGTTCTTCAGTTACATCGTGGAATGAGTCATCTGCCACCTTGGCGGTCAAAATGGACCTCAAATTCTTTTAAATCGTAGCTTAATCCCTCGTTACATCCGGTCTTACCGTTGGGTGCGATAGTAATTGTTAGATCTGAATCCCTCAGATCCAATGCCATCCTCTCATTCCGCGTGGTTGACTTGCTCAACCGTTAACTTGCTCAACCATTAGCGCACAATGAGCGACATTTTTCTCTCTCCTCCGCTTGCCATGCATCGGGCGCTGAGTGGAATCACTCTGTTTTCACCGAATCTGCTTACCGCTGAAGGATTCCCCGATTAATACCACCAATTTTTAAAGCGCGGGTCCCGCCTTAGCCTTTAGCCTTTTTCCCCACAGTTTTCCCGGCTTCCATGCGACGAAGTGCTCGGGGCCCCTCCTTTTCGAAGGTTTTTGCCTAGCAATGCGCAATTAGTGCTAATCGCACATCAAAAACTCCCTCTGTTTCCCGATTTGGGCTTCCCAGGGGCTGATTTCACCTCCTGCGCAGCCTCCATGGACCTCAGTCAGCGCGCTTTGACCGAGGTACTCATCATTCCACGCTAGCTGCCAACTGCCACTGGTTTAGAGGTGTTTTTTATTGTTGCTCTCAATTCTTTGAAGTCTGTCCCAACCTGGTACAACCATGGTTCTTTTGATTATTCTTTATGGATCCAATTCAGATCATGGCCTTCCCACTGAAAAGATTTTGGACCACCAAAATTTGGTTTTTTTTTCAAGCATCGACTAAGTGAGGCTACTGTTGTCTCACTTGTCCAATCTCAATCCACTTTGCACTGCTCGGCTTTGAACCTTTGAGTCCAATTCTGAGGTAATCAACATCTCCTCTGCGTGTTGTCCTCACCTTCTTGTCCAAGATTGTGTCTTCCTGCAATTCATTCAGATATTCAGGTAGTAGGTCATCAATAGAAGGCAATTGAATTTACTCTTCAGGATCCTCAATCATTGAAGGTTTAAACAATCTCAAGCAATCTGCATTTACGAGTGAGTAGATGTGCATGTAAGCTGGTAGATCAAGGCGAAAAGCATTTTCACCGATCCTCTCAAGTATCTTGAAGGGTCCATACCTGATAGGATTTAGCTTTTTACCTTCAGCTTGCATCCTGTCCTTGTTGATATATAGCCAGAATTGGTCACCAACTTGGAAACTATGCTCCACCCGATGCTTGTCATGCCTTGCCTTGTATTTGGCTTGGCTCTTTTCCATATGTTCCTGTACTTCCTGGTGGATCTCTTGGATTTTTTCAATGAACCTAGTTGCCTTGTCCACACCATTGTGTCCATCAACGGTGGTATCTTTACCAAAGACAAAATCCAAAGGAAACCTTGGTGTGAAACCAAAACAAGTTTCAAAAGGAGATCTCTGTGTAGAATAATGTTTTGCTCTGTTGTAAGCATGCTGCACATAACACAAGTGTTCATCCCAAAGCTTAGGATGTTTTCTGCAATATCCTCGGAGTAGCTGGATCACTGTCCTGTTAACTAATTTTATCTAGCCATCGGTTTGTGGATGAAAAGTTGTGCTCTTCTTCAGTTGGGTATCCATCAGTTCCCATAGACTTGACCAAAACTTCCCCACAAATCGGGTGTCTCGATCAGATACAATATAAGTGGGAATCCAAAATGAACCCATACATGTTCAAAGAACAATTTTGCAGTTTGTTCAGCTATAATCTGTTTGTTACAAGGTATCAAAATGCACATTTTGTTGAACCTATCCACAACCACATACAGATAATCATGACCTCTTATAGACTTAGGCAATCCCCCAACAAAATCCATGGAAACACTTTCCCAAGGGTGAGAAGGAACTGGTAATGGAGTGTACAGGCCTAGTTTTCTATTGTTGGGCTTGCTTTTGGCACACATAGTACACCCTCTCACATATCTAGAAACTGTCTCACTCATTTTTGGCTAGTAACAAAATCTTTGCAACTGTGCAACTATTTTACTTACCCCAAAGTGACTTGATACCAGAGAAGTGTGTGCCTCTCTGATTATCTTTACTCTCTCTGTTTGTGGAATGCAGAGTTTCCCACATGATATAAGAGTCGGTCCTTCAGATGATAATCCAATTCTTCTACCCTTTTCCTTGACTCAAAGTTGCATATACATATTTAAAGTCTATATATTGAGCATATTGTTCAATGTAACTTTCATGTTGTACAGAATTATGCTTAAGTATAGTAATGGGTCTAGATAACATGTCTGCAACTTTGTTATGTATGCCCTTTTTATATCTGACGACTAAATGAAATTGTTGTAGAAAACTCATCCACCTGTAATGTCTTGATTGCTACAATTTATTTTGGGAGTGTAGATATTGAAGTGGTTGATGATCAGTATGTATTACTGTCTCTTTTCCCATTAAGTAATGTTTCCACTTTTTCACACTCTCAACTAATGCATACAATTCTTTATCATATGTAGGATAGTTAGCTACTGCAGGATTAAAAGTCTCAGAATGATAACATATGGGTTTACCGTGTTGTGTCAAAACTGCTCCCATGGCATAGTCACTGGTATCTGTTTGGATCTCAAATGGTCTTTGTAGATCAGGCAATGTTAATAAAGGTGTTGTACTAATCTTTTCTTTCAAGGTGTCGAAGGCTTTTTGATGTTTGCCTCCCCACTGAAACACCTTGTTCAATCTTGTCAAAGCATGTAAGGGAGCTGCAATTGAGGAAAAGTTAGAGATGAACTTCCTCCAATATTGTGCTGCTCCTAAGAAGCTTCTCATTTCTGTAGCAGACTTGGGTTTAGGCCAGTTTACAATGACTGCCACTTTAGAGGGATCTATTTTCAATTCACCACCCCTACTATATGACCCAAATAATTTAGAGATGTTTTGCCAAATTCACATTTGGAGAGTTTAACATAAAGTGTTTCTCTTTTCAAAACATCCAATGTCTGCTTAACATGCTTTAAGTGTTCCTCCCATGTTTTACTAAAAATCAAAATGTCATCGAGATACACAATAACAAAATCATCAAGAAAAGGCCTTAGTACATCATTCATTAATCTCATGAAACTAGAAGGGGCATTGGTCAAGCCAAAAGGCATAAGCAACCACTCATACAATCCCTGCTTTGTTTTGAAAGCAGTCTTCCATGCATCTTGCTCTGCAACTCTGACCTGATGGTATCCACTGTGCAAGTCCAGCTTGGTGAAATAAACAACTTCCTTTAATTGATCTAAAATATCATCTATGTGAGGAAGGGGATAACGATTTTTTATTGTTATCTTATTCAAGCTCAGTAATCAATGCACATTCTCCATGAGCCATATTTCTTTCTCACCAAAACGATTGGTGACCCACATGGTGATGTACTAGGCCTGATGAACACCTTCTCGAGCAACTCCTGCACTCATTTCTTGATTTCAGCATTCTCTAAAGCAGACAACCTGTACATTCCAATATTAGGCAATGGAACATCTTGTTGCAAAATAATATCATGTACTATTTCCTTTTTTGGATGGCAAACCTTTAGGTTCTTGGAACAGGACATCATACTCTGAAACAATCTTTTCTATATCAGTTTGCTGCTTAGTATTACAGCGCTCAAATACATTGGTTTTGTCAGGTTTCTTTTCCTTTACAACCATCAGTAAGAATTGTTTGCATTAATTTATCATTCTTTTCATCTGCCATGAGTTTATGAGAGTATAATTACTCTTGAGCTTATGAGCTCTTACAAAGTATTTGATTCCATCTTTAACAAGTAGATACTTGTTCTCAGCTCTATAGAAAATGGATTTTCTATCATACAAGTAAGGACTCCCTAAAACAATTCCACATATATCCAAAGGAATTACATCTAACTCAACCTCATCTACAAATGCTGACCCAAAAGAAAACTTGAGTTTGCACTGTCTAGTCACTTGTAGTTGTGCTTTATCATTCAACCATCCTGATGGGTATGGTTTCTTGTGAGGTGTAGTTTCTAATCCCAATTTATTTACAATTGCTTCAGAAATCAAATTTAGTTGTGAGCCACTATCAAGCAAAGTATCAATCTTTTGATATTTGGAAACAACTCAAATATGGAAAATCTCATGTCTTTTTCTCTCATGTGCTTCATCAATAATAGATTGAGAAGAATTACTAGTAGATGCTTTAGAATTCTTACCTTTTATACCTGTGGCTATAATGATTGTTTCATCTCCTGAGTCTGACCCCAAATCTTTCTGAATAGCTGCAGCAGTCTTCTTCTTCTTGCCCTCAGACTTCCTAGGTCTCAGCTCTGGATGCAGAATCCAACAGTGCTCATCATCATGCCCATCCTTTTTACAGTGAGTGCATGAAGCTTTGCTTTTCTGTGCAGTGTTAGCCTTCCTTGCTTTCCACTTCTGCTTTCTTTTCTCCTTGCTCTTGCTTGCAGTGGGTTGGGATGGTCCCCCCAACTTCTAGATTTCCATTCTTTCCTCTAGCCTCTAGATGTAGCTTGTACAGATACCTCATCTATGCTGGTGGGATTAAAACATGAGGATGGTATGCCTCATGTAGTTGTGTAGACCACCAATGTACTTCAAAAGAGTCTCTGGTGAGTCTAATGAGATCCCTAGAATCAATGCTCTCTTTCTAAATTCTTGAGTGTACCCTTGCACACTTTTCCCTTTCAACTGTCGAAGAGTTTGCCAACTCATCATGGCTTGTTGCATGTAGGCTAATGGATAGAATTGCTTCTTGAATGCAGAAACAAAGTCACTCTAGACATAGATAGTCTTACCATGTATTTTCATGTCAGCTTGGGTTTTGCCTTCCCACCAAACCAAGGCAGTGCCTCCTAGGCATAGGCTTGCTAGCTGAATTTTGCACTTGTCTGAGTCAATGTTCTGTACTCTGTAATAAACATCAATTTGTCTAATCCAATTGTCCAACTTTTCAACATTTAGCTCTCCATCATATATAGGCAAGTCGAATTTAACATCTAGCTTGATCAAAGATGCTTTTGTTATTACGCACAGGGCTATTAGGAGGTGTGAGGAAGTTTTCCTATTTCCCTTTTCCTTTTGAGTGGTCATGGGAATGAGACTCGTCTTCTTCTTTGTCTTGTTTAGAACCTGATGAATCTTCATCCTTATGCTTTCTAAAGTCCCTGTACATTTCTTCTACCATAGACTTTATAGCTAGGAAACTCTTTATGAATTGAGGGTTTGGCCCCATAGAACCTTCCTATGACATTGTCTTCCGAGGATAAACTCTCCCAATCTCAAGATTAGTTTTGACCAACTCTCCTCCTCCTAATTTGAGCTTTGATCTAGTGAGTATTCAATAGCTAAACCAACACAAGCTTTTCTAACCTTACAGCCTAGAGCTCTGATACCACTTAATTTGATAATCAACCTATGAGTGATCTCAGTTAAGAATTATTAAATGGAGGTATTACAGACTTATGCATTGGTGTGTGTCTAGGATATTTAAGCAACAGATCGATCATATTGAAAATACATAGACACTTGAAATGGAAGACAATAGAGAAACGCAGTAAGCAAATATAAGAACACAAGAAATTAATAAGGAGTTCACCCTATCCTCCAGGGCTACATCTCCGGTCTAGCTTTTAGTGGTGGCCTTCTTTTATTGTTTCTTAAAGCAGAGAATTACAAAAAAGGAGCTCAATATGAGTCTCCTATCACAGGATAGCTTGGCAGGGTGGTTCTTGGATTTCCCAAGCCACTAGAGTACACAGACTCTCGTACTTACTAGCTTTTCGAGCTCTCGGGTCTACAATGGAAGGAGCCCAATGTGGTGCTCAGTCCTGATAGATCCCTCTCAGGGATGGATCGAATTTCTTAAGCCCTCTGGTGCTCGACGCTGCCTTTGGTCAGCTCGGCCCTCTGTCTTCTCACTGCTTTTTGCTTTCTCTATCTACTTTCTCTGTTCTTCTGCCATGTGTGTGTGTCCCTTCTCCTGGTCTGTGCATGGCTTTAAAGCCACTCGAGCTCATGGTTGTTCAATTCCTCTTCAAACTCCATCGGATCGCCTGCTATAGCTTTGCTTGGAGTTCCCTGTCTCGGCGACATCATCAGACTCACAGGGAGTGGCCACTTGTCCTCCTGTGAATTGCACTAGCTTGCTTCGTCGGTTTGGTTCTTCAGTTACATTGTGGAATGAGTCATTCGCCACCTTCACGGTCAAAGAAGACCTCAAATTCTTATAAATTGCAGCTTATCCCTCATTACATCCGATATTACCGTCAGGCGCGATAACAACCGTTAGATCTGAATCCCCCAGATCCAACACCATCCGCTCATTTCGTTCAGTTGACTTGCTTAACCGTTAGTGCACAACGAGTGACAATTTTCTCTCTCCTCCGCTTGCCACACGTCGGGTGCTGAGTGGAATCACTCCTTTTTCACCAAATCTTCTTACTGCCCAAGGATGCCCCAATGAATACCACTGGTTTTTAGAGCGCGTGTCCTGCCTTAGCCTTTAGCTTTTTCCCCACGGTTTTCACGGCTCCCATGCGACTGAGCACTTAGGGCCCCTCCTTTTCGAAGGTTTTTTCCCAGTGAAGCGCTGATCATGCATCAAAAACTCCCTCTGTTTACCGGTCCAGGCTTCCCAGGGGCTCATTTCACCTCCTGTGCAGCCTCCATGGGCCTCGGTCAGCACACTTTGACCGAGGTCCTCATCGTTCCACGCTGGCTGCCAACTGCCACTAGTTTAGAGGTGTTTTTGATCACTGCTCTCAATTCTTTGAAGTCTATCCCGACCTGGTAAAACCATGGTTCTTTTGATTATTCTTTATGGATCCAATTCAAATCAAGGCACAACAATATTAATAAGGGATACAACTACAATATTAATGGGAACATCACTATAATTATAGGGACCTGCAGTTTCTTACATGAATCTGGCACGTGGACCCCCTGCAGATATATGACACTTCAACACATATCTAGGTATCTTGATATTTGAGGGCGTTGCAAGTAGCACCATAACAAAGACCTAGATCCAAATTTCCTTTCCTTAGCTAAAAAGTGGACCTCGGGAATGATAAGTGGCAGTGACATGGATTAGTAAATGATGTGGCAGCTAGAAGTGATGACATGTGACACCCATTTTCGGCACTTTTAGGTGGCCAATTGGATAGGTGGAAATGACACATGATAATATGTTGACTTTTTGGATAAAATGATATTGACATGATAGAGATGACATGGCAAGTTCTAATTGGTTCTTAGAGTTTCAATGTGGCACTCCTAATGTCTCATGACTCATGCTAGGGACTGTCTTGGTGAACATTTCATGTGTATTTTTCTTTGGCAAAAATGGTGAAGAATAAGGAAATTGTGACAAAAATTAGTAGTGGATAAACTTTTCTGACCATATGGGTATTCGAGGGTAAGAAATTCTTACTGCTACAAAATACACTCAAAAATTAACTACAGTTCAGAAATTTCTTATAGGAATTTCATTAAACAATTTGTCTGCACTCAAATAATTGTTTCAATAAAATTACTCAGAAATTTTGCATAAAATAGAGGTCTAATTTTTATGAACAACAACAGAAAAGACAAATCTAAACTTGAAATAAAAAAAATTATAGCAAATGAACTTATCAATAAAACTCATAATTTTGGGCAAATTGTCCCTAGAAAAACCCTAGAGGGGAAAACCAATGTAAGAGGGAGATTTTATTATTCGTAGATCTCTTAGAAAATTCTTTACAACAGAGAAATTTAACATAATTAATAGAAACTTATCTCAACCAATTTGTAGCCCTTTTTCCTTGTAATTTGTGCCACAAAATCTCCTTGAATTATGTGCCAAACATTTCCCATAATTACGTACAAAAATACGACTTACTACAATAATAAGTGCAGGAGCTCCTCCTTGAATGCCATGCCCATAAAGAAACACAAGTCTACCTCAAAAAAGTGTGCCAAGCCCCTCAGAATCTACCTCAATTTCTATGCATAAACAATAGACTAAATTGATAGTACAACTTACAATATATGAATTGTACAATGATGTTTTACATTTCTTTAAGGATGGTACCTGTTCCTCAATTTGCGTGTCAATTTTCCTGCTTGGAAATTTTTGCTCAACTACCTTAGAATGCATGCCTTTTGTCATATTCTCTTTCTCCTTAGCTTGAACTCTCCTCTTGGTCTCTTGTGTCTCTCGCACGCTTGAATAATGAGCTCTCCTTGGGATTCATTCCATTTAAAAACATAATTTTAGGTGTCTCTTGACCTTCCAACTAGCCTCTAAGATCAATGGATGAGATTTAATCTTAGCCTCTCATGATCCAAAGATTGTTGTTTAATATTTCATTAAATTCACTTAAAGTGCACTTAATTGCATAAATTTATGTGTCATAAAGTTAATCTAATTCCCAAGTCACTTTAGGATATTCTCCCACATGCTAGTCCCAAGCTAATGTGGAAGACACTTATCCTAGATAAATTTAACACTCCCTCTTAGTGATGAAAGTGTTTGTCTAGATGCTTACGACTTGCTCATTGGTGGAAATTTATCTCAACTTCATTGCTCCTCTATGGACATGATCTTGGATGAAATGGTATTTGATGTCAATATGTTTGGAAGGATAATGAAATACTGGATGATTTGAGAGTTTGATGCAAATCTAATTATCTCAATAAATAGTTGTGGCCTCTGATCGCTGACTAAATGAACCCACCAATAACTTCCAAATCCAAATGGCCTCACAACTTGCTTGAATAGCTACCATGTATTTTACCTTTGTTAAACTTAGTGCTGTTGAATTCTATTTTTGATTGAGCCATGACACAATCACAAAGCTTGAACTAAAATAACACGAAAATTTTATCTTCTGGTCCATTGCACTGCCTACTCAATCAAAATCCATGTAGCCAACTAGGTGGAATCCATCCCCTAACACTTAGTCTAGTCCATAGTTCACCATCCTCTACAAGTATCTAAACACATGTTTTGTTGTAGTCAAGTGTACTCTCCTAGGATCCACCTAATACTGACTCAGAGTGTTAACAAAAAAACATAATTTTGTACTGGTATTGACTATATATATCAACAACCCGATGAGCCAACTATATAAGGTGGTTTCCAACAACTCTCCCTCATAAGTGCTAAGATATTAGAAGTTGGTGATCATTGGTGTATCCTTAAGCCTACAAACCTCCATTCTTAATATCCTTAGAATATCAGTTGCTTACTTTCCTTGTTCCATAAATATATGCCCATCCTCATGCCACACCTCTATCCCTAGAAAATAATGAATTCCAAAGTCCTTCATCTCTTACTCTAAAGAAAGATCCTACTTGAAAGAAACTATTAGTCTCTCCTTTTCTATCATGGAAAAGCCATCTATGTAAAATAAAAGAATGAGGGACTTTTCTTTGATACAAATGTAATACATGCTTGGATCTACCTCACTCTTCTTGAAACCAATCTACTACAAGTAAGTATCTATCTATGAACACCTCACTCATGGAACTTGCATCAATCCATACAATTCCTTTTTCAACCGACACACATGAGACTCTCCCATGAATCTCAAAGCCCTATGTTTGCTCAATGTAAACGTCCTCCACCATTCATAAATGTGGTCTTCACATCCATCTGGTGGATCTTCCACCCCATATCTACTGCAATGGAGATCAATGATTTGATTAAAGAGTATCGAGAAATAGGCGTGAATCTCTCATCATAATCAACCCCATAAACTTGTAAAAATCCTCTCACCACAAATCATGCTTTGTACTTCTCTATTCTTCCATCTGCAACATACTTTATCGTATATAACCATTAAAAGTCACAATTGACTTTCACTCTGGTCTCCGTACCACCTCCCAAATATTTTTCTTCATGATGGAATCATACTCTTCCACCATGGAATATCTCCATACCTATTGATTTTTTACCTCTTCATATGAAGAAGGATCTGCCTCTTGGATGCTTCTCACCATAAACAAATAAATGCAAAACCTATATGGTGGTTTACTGTCCCTGAAAACACTCTTGGGACTCCCCACTAACTCTTTAGCTTCTTTCAAGAGCTCTTGTATCCTCTTGACTTTCTTCTTTAGTGCAGTGGCATAATATTGCTTGTCCTCCTCATCTACCAAAGGTATAGATGAATAATATACACTTGAATACTATCCACTAATGCTCTAGGATGATAAAATAGGTGTGTTAGTACCCAGTGAACTAATAATATGGGATCCAATGATAGCTGAAATTGTTGTAGACACAACGCCAAATGAACTCATACCTTCTAAAATCTATGGCCCCGGGTCAGAGGATCCTGTGTTTGAAGTCCCTATTGCTATTCCTCCAAATATCTCTGAAAGTCTCTATCATCCTCAAATCTCACATCCCTCCTCACAACAACCTTCCTTAAGGAATGGACTCTATATGCGATAAGACTTTGAAATATTGTTATACCCAATAAGGATACCCATTTATATAGTTGGTTCTATCTTCTTCCTCTTCTCTAAAGGGACATGTGACCATGTTAGGAACCCAAAGATCTGAAAGTGCCCAACCTCAGGCTTCTTCCCAAAGAAAGCCTCCTCAGCATTTTTCCTCCCCAATGCATGATGAGGACTCTTGTTTTGAACATATACCGTGGTGCTACAAGACTTAGCCCAAAGAAAGAATGGTAAACTTTGGTCATTCAACATAGATCTAATTGTTCCCACAATTCATATGTTCTTCCTTTCAATAACCCCATTCTGTTGTGGGTTGTAAGGAACCATCCACTCTCTCTTAATGCATTCTTGTGTATGGAAGTTTTTGAAGGCATTGGAAGTATACTCACCCTCATTATCTGACCTCAACACCCAGATCATCATCCATATTTAGTTCTCCACAAAAGATTTGAAATCATGGGACCTCTTGAAGACCTCATTCTTGGTCTTCATGAAAGAAAGGCATCAATCAATATAACATAATACTTCTAACCACTAAGAGAGACTGAAGATATTGAACCACATACATCAGTATGAACCAAATCAAGTAAACTTGTTTTCCTACTATCACTACTTGGAAAAGTAGATTCTCGAGAGAACACCATTTCCACACATCCTCATGCTTTATGCTGAACTCAGGAAATCTTGTGACAATCTCCCTCAGAATCTTGAGATCCTGATGATGTAAATGATTCATCCTTCTATGCCATAGTTCACATAGATCAACTATTTCTACTACTATGAATCAAGGCCTAGGTAGGCTAAAACATGAGTTTGTACAACTACCCCTATTTTATCCCAATCGTGTGGAAAACTCATTCACCTTTGTTGTAGATGTTGTTAGCCTCCTGCTGCAGCAGGTTACTCATATTTCATGATGGACATTTTTACAGGCCAAATATGTCATACTTTGCATGCTGCAATGCTCCATATTTGCTAACAGTCACCCAAAAAAAGGCCATGAGAGAATGCTACTCATAGTTCATCTACTGCATTCCAATTTTGAAGAGTCATTTCATTTTTGTACAAATTTTCAGCTAAAGGGAGGTCCAAACAGCTTAATCTTGGTCTCCCTAGGTTTCAATTTCCTGTTTTAGAATATAGAGAATGAAAATCTGTCCAAACAACTTAATCTTGGCAAATTCTTAGATAGGTAGAGAATCAAAGGAGCCCAACTGCTTAATCTGGGCCCTTGGAAGAAAAAAG
>APFE031077740.1:71977-101240 GCA_000404065.3 Pinus taeda | reverse complement strand
TGGTTTTGGGATAAATCAGGCCTATTCATGAGGCCATGGAACCCATCTTTCGATCCCTCAACAACAGTCATAACCTCAGCACCAGTTTGGGTGAGATTGCCAAATCTACCCTTGCATCTCTGGAATTTATCTTCACTAGAAGCCATTGGAAATGCAATTGGAAAATTTTACTGCAGGTGCCCAGAAACAGAGGAATATGCCAGAAGCACATATGCACACATCTGTGTGGAAATGGAATTCAGCGCCAGATTCCCAGCGGAAATACACCTAACAAGTAAAGACTATGTGTGGAACCAGAAACTCGATTATGAAAGTGTCCTCTTCAGATGTCGATCTTGCTTTGAGACAGGCCACCTAGCCAAAAATTGCCCAAAAGCCTCCGAGAAAAATTTTGCTAGAGAAACTCACCACAGATCTACATGGTGGGAAGGAGCACAAAAAGAACACTACACTGTCACGCAAGAAGAATACTCTCCAGAAAACTCCGAATTACAAGAAATCGGGCAAGATAGAAACAACTCTCAAGACAAGCAGGGGGAAAGCCCCGCCCAACAACAAAAAGGTGAATTCAACAACCCCTCAAGCATCGACAGTTATGAGGTTCCAAATAACGCGCATTCTCCAACTATATCCAAAAGGACGAACACAATAGATCGCGAAGCTAAGACACCAATGTCCCGAGAACCAGAAGAGATGAAGGAGATGCAAGATAAAGGAAGTTGGAAGACCATAGAGAAGAAAAAGAAAGCTACACCACCAATCTCGCCAAGAAAGACAAGGAGTCAGACAATTAGAAATTAGGAAATTATAGGTCCGATAGACCAATTTGGTCTCAGTGGACGTTAACCACCATCATCATCATCATCATCATCATCAACAGGAGCGCCCGTCATCCCGCCACATCGGCTCCACCTCACCCCTTCCTGCCTACGCCTGGCCCACGTCACCTGCCACCGTGTCCCGCCACGTCATCCCCCCGCCGTACTGCCACGTCACCCTGCTGATGTCAGCATGCTAACATCACATCCGTACCAAAGGACCCCACTGCTGACGTCATCCGCCGTACAGCTGACGTCAGCAGCAAAAAAAAGGGGAAAACGCGCAAGCGCGAAAGTCAAGCTTCGGAGCTCCGGAATGAAAAACAGAGGCAGTTTTTGATGCGCGATTAGCGCGAAGTGCTAATAGCGCATCACTACAGGAAATGGGCCATAATGGAGAATCTTTCAGGAATCTTTTGATTCCTTGGCCCTTTTTGCACCGAAAAGGCCCAAAAAAGCCCGATTTTGCCAATTTAAACGAATTTGAAGACAGAGAGAGACCCAGTTCAGAGGTTAAAGTGTATCAGAGCAGTGTGAAGATAAAAAGCATGTCAAAGAGTATCAGAGTAACGGCAAAGTGTATCAGAGGAGATTTTCTCAAGGCTCGAGGAAAATCCAAAATTAAAAGGAAAGCCCTGAAAGTCAAGAAGCAGTTAAGGACGCATTGGAAGCTCACCAGCACAAATGACAGCACATTAAACTCACAGGAGATCAGTGGACCAGAAATCAATGCATAGTTATTACAAAACCACTGCACCAAGCCACAGAGGACATCACATCAACTCAATTTTTGATCCAGCTGCCACTAGCGCAGCCCAAAGAAGATTTACTTACAGTTAATTCCAACATAAGTTAGGTTTAGAAAGCTTTTTTCCTGCAGACCTATTTAGGTCGGTTGTAATAAATGACTTTAGATATTTTTCTTATATATACCACCCTGAAAAATGGAGTATAAGTTGGTTGGTTGGTCGATTGTTTGATCTTGGTTGGTTCGATATTTCGCTTGCGCTGAGACTCACACTGTAAATGTGATACTTTCTATAATCAAAGATTGCTGAAAGTATGGATTCTGAATCTGTCTATTGTGTCTTACTGGTTGAGGAGTGACTATGGAATTCCTCTGCTTCGACATGGTTCAATAAGTGTTTCTTTAACTCTGTTTAGTTTTTATGTTTATGTTATCATCCATCCACCACCTAAATTGCAGAAAAGAAGAATAGTTTAGGATTTGCTTGGCTGCACCCTAGGCTCAATTTCTGCAAGTTCTTCATGTTTTCATCAGGAATAGTTATGAACATGCATACTTAAATGATCTTGTTTACACTATTTCTTTCACATATGAATGCTAGTTTAGGAATTCTTAACTGCTCCTAGATAACCATTCATTCACTTATCCTCCCTGTCAGTTGGTGAAAGATTCTTGATTGCCTTTCATCACTGATTATCATTCCATCTTTTCAGCAAACTAGTAATTGTCTCATGTGTAGCTATCCCGCTCCATAATCCTCTTGTGACCAAGAAAACACGACAGAAAGCTTTAATCCATGACTCCATGCGCAATGGTTTGAAACCTATCACACTTTCCCTTGCCTCTCTGCTTGGAATTATCTGTCTCACTTTCATCTTCCGTCCAAACAAAAAATCAAAAACCCCTGAAACCAATAGCTAGCCTAAAATCATCATCAACAAAGCTAAATCATTAAGAGAGAGCCCTCTCTGATTGCAGGTGGCCGAGAACCTGCAATTCAAATATTGGTTTGTGGTTACCTCGGCCGTATCCCTTCAGGAGCTTAGGGACAACCTCAGTGATAAGAGATGCAACCTACTTCTTCTTCTTATTTGGACAAGTCACTACATAATTTCTCATCTTATGACAAGAAAAACATTTCACTTTTCTCATATCCTTCTTTTATTCACCCCTCTTCTTAGCCCCATCCTTGGTCCCCTTCTTTAATTTCTTCTTTCCCTTCGTAGAAAGAGAAACATTATCCTAATCCTGTCCATTTTGTTAGCTGGTAGAACTTGAGCCAAGTCTCAGCTCCTCTTGTATGTAATCATCACAAAGTATTTCCCAACCAAGAAACTTCTCCTTTGCAACAATTCCACGTACAAAGTTGCCATAAGGCTTAGAGAAACCATTTAAGGCTACTCTAACTAGCTCATCATCATCTATCTTTTGTCTAACAACCCCCAATTCATCATGAACTTGAGATACTTTGGTGAGGTATGAGGTGATTGTATCTATCTTAAACACTTTCATATTCCTCAATTTCTCTCCCAACACCAATTTCTGGTTCTGATTTGAACTTTGATACATTTTTGCAAAGAGAAACTGACTTATCCTTTACATGTGTCTTATTAGTGACATGAGGAATCACATGGTCTTTGATGGAATCAAAGATAATTATCTTAGATTTCACATTCTTCCTATAAGCATCTAATAGTATCACATATGAAGGAATAATGTAGGCTTGATCAAGGATGTCCCATACTTCATTTTCCTCCAGAATAAGATTCATCGTTACTTTCCATGGGCATAAATTACTTGCCCCTTCCAATCTATCCTCAAACTGAAAACCAACAACCACGAAAATTACAAAAAAAAGTCTTCCTCGATGAACAAAACTGAGTCCTAATTTTTATCCTATTGTTGATTCAATCTGAGCAACCAAGCTCTGATACTGGGTTAGAAAAGACACTTAGAAATTAACCTACAGTTTAAAATATTATTGTAGGAATTTTCTCAAACAATTTTTCTACAGTCAGTTCATTCTCCCAAAACAATACTTAGAAATTTTGCATACTAAACAAAATAGAGGTTTGATTTTTATGAATAACAACACAAAAGACAAATCTGAACTTGAAATAAACAAATTATAAATAACAAAATCATCAATAAAACTCATAATTTTGGACAAATTGTCCCTCAAAAAACCCTAGAGGGAAAACCAGTGTAGGAGGGAGATTTTATTATTATTAGGTCTCTCAAAAAAATCTTTAGAACAAAGAGATTTAACAGAATTAAAAATAGCATAGCTCAAACAATTTGCAACCCCTTTTTCTCAAAATTTGTGCTACAAAATATCCTCAATATTTGTTCCAAACTCTACCCATAATTTTTACTAGTATGACCTACTACAACAATAAGTGCAACAGCTCCTCAAATTTCATTCCCAAAAAGTAGCTCAAATTTGCCTCAAAAAGTGTCCCAAGCCCACTCAAAAATATGCCTCAATTTTTGTGCATATATTGATAGTATGACCTAAAATAAATGCATTGTATGGCTCTACTATAATTTCCTTTTAGTTTGGTACCTCTTCCTTGATTTTTGTGCCACTATTGCTTGGAAATTTGTTCTTACCTTCCTTGGAATGCATGACTCTTGTTGTCTTCTCCTTCTCCTCAGCTCGACCTCTCTTCTTCGTCTCTTGTGTCTCTCACACGCTTGAAGAATGATCTCTCCTTGGGATTTGTTCCACTTAAATTCCAAATGGGGCTATCTCTTGACCTTCCAACTAGCCTCCAGGATCAATGGCTAAGATTTGATCTTAGCCCCTCATGATTCAATGATTGTGTTTTAATCTTTCGTTGACTTCACTTAAAGTGCACTTTATCCCATAACTTTATATCTCGTAAAGTTAATCTATTTCCCAAGCCACTTTAGGATATTTTACCACATGCTAGCCCCAAGCAAAAGTGGAAGACACTTATCCTAGCTAATTTTAGCACCCTCTAGTAAAAAACAAGCCCAGATCTAAATTCAAGCAAAGACGAAAAAGCTTCAGTCTAGAAAGGTTTCATGTGGAGGTAAAATATATCCAACCATTTGGATATCTGAGGGTAGGAAATTCTTGTTACTGTTGCTAACACCTAGATCTGGATTCAATTGTAAAGGTATATTTTTTAGTGTTCCATGGTCATGGTACCATACAAAATGCATTGAAATGTCTTCGACATCCAGTTCATCTAAGCCATAGGTAGGCACATGCCATAAGAAAATATAGGGATTCCTAGATATCTAGAGCTCACACTTTAAGGTTGTGGTCCTACACTTGATCATATGTGATGAAATTGAATCCCCTAGAGCTAGATTTAAAAGTAATTATAACATATAAATTATTTGGGTGTCCAGTACCTTGTTACAAAAAACTGGACCCAAGTCTGGATTTTTTGGAACACGTGTTTAGACAAAATCACACCATGTGGTTCCATGGAACTAAATCTAAGCCCCATAGGAGCCAACGTGTGTTGGCTTAATTCATATCTTAGAAAACTAGACTAGATTTCCAACATAAGATATTAAAATATTATTTCAAGATTTCTAAATTCTCCTCAATGTCGAATCGACCCTACTAGGATTCCATTGTGCCAATATAATATAAATAAGCCATATAATTTTGGAAGTATTGTGATTTGGTCAATAGAGATGGAATTGGTTTTTTGGGGCATAATCGTTTGTGGTGGTGCTCTTGTGTGAAGTGTTGAAAATGCAATAAGATGATGAAGCTTAGTGAAAAGAAGTCGTCTTCACTAAGTGGGCCCGTAGGCTATTTTTGGCGCAAAGTATAATTTTAGACTATGTCTATTTTTAGACATATGGATCATGGTCTATGAGTTGCAGGATGTTGTTTATGGATGATTGGTCATGTTGGTAAAAATAGATGGACCTCTATTTTTAGACATATGGGCTATTTTTAGACTGCTAGTCAAAAAATAGAACAATCGAATATTATTAGCTCTTAATAATATTTGGACTATAAACATTATCTTATCCTCTTGCAGTGCTTCAGTTCGAGCTACGGATGTGGCACATGCAACTGCCAAAAGGAAATACACTTTCCCTATGGGTTAGTTGAGCTATTGCATGATGGACTTTAGTTAGAACTTAAGTGATTGAGTTTGGTGGAGTTGATTGAGGAGTTGATGGAGTTGTGTTCAGTTTGACTTAGTTGAACTAGTTGTATTTAGTCTAACTGACAAATACACTAGTGATGAGTGGTGTGAATTAATTATTAATTAATTCACTAATTATTAACTCATAAATCAACTAAAGAATACATCAGTTAACTCAGTGCATGGACAGTTCAGTGGAGACAAGCGTTAGAGGTGGGTGAAAGGGTGAGACTACTATCAGTTGTGACTATAGCTGTGCATGAGATTTGCACAATCATTGATTGAGATTGCCGATGAGGATTGTGCAGTACAAGCCAAGGGAATTCGAACTTGGATCTGATCTATTCTCAACTTGGATTGCGTAGTAGAGGCAGGCAAATAGTGGAGGAGATTTGAACCCGTGACTTGTTTAGATATGAGCTGGTTTGTGTGTAGTAGGTAGAGATAGTATTGAATACTTGTGAGGAGTATTGTACTGTTAGAGTCGGTCTTGTCAGTCCTCCATCAGAGATCAAAACTCTTTCTGCATTTCATTTTTAGGTGTCTCGCTCCATTCACTCAGCTGCATTCCGCTAGAGGCATGCCATAATCTGACGGAAGGGTTTTGTTAGATCATTCCCCTCATGTCTTGTACCTGCTGGCTTAGGTATTTTCATCAAAGTTATTAAAATCCATGAAATTAAATGTTTGATATTTTAATGGACAAGAATCATTTTAGTCATTAGGTCTAGGGTTTGCAAATTGTTGTTCTCAAAGTGCTTCAATAATACTTGCAGGCCAGAGGAAGGTTCAATAATTCACTCAAATGACGTTTCTGAGCAAGAAAAGATGAATTTTGGAAAAACGAGAGAGGTTTTTGTCCAAAATCAGCCACGGAAGAAAAACCTCCTTCACTTTTTACACAGGTGTCATGGTTTTAGAGAAATGTCAAAAATACCATTGCCTCAGGAGAATTGATGCACCTCTAAAGTGGCCTTGGAAAAATCAAGTTTCTCCTAGCTTGGTTAGCCAAATGATTTGTTTGATGAGTAAAATAATAACTATACACAAGGAGCTTTCCAATGAGCTATCATGAGCTCAATTGGGAGTTGAGAAACATCTTCAAAAGTTGATTGCAATAGCACTTTGCGTTGAGGCAGCCTCATTTGGCACATTTTGACCAGTCTTGGGAGATTTGGTTTTTGACAGTGCTAATGAACTCCAAATTGAAAACTTCCGGTTGGGTTTGAAAGTAGACTCAAATAAATTTCCTACGAGCTATCCTTCACCCAATTCAGACATTGGGAAGGCCTCCAAAACGCTCCTGCAAAAAGGCATGGTGTACAGAGGGAGCGCGACACACTGGGAGAAATTTTTCAGTGTAGATTTACACTGGCGCGGTGCACATGGGAGGTACGGCGCACAGGGCTAAAAGGCATGAATTTCATTGAAATCTTCCTCTAAATTTCAAATTCTTCATTCCAAAAGTAGGTGAAGCCTCCATTTTTGTGTTTCATCCAAGTTTGTGCTAGGGTATGGTGGTTTATGGATGCTAATGATTGAAACAAAAATTCAAACCCTTTCATTTTGAATTTCTTACATGTGAACTACTGCCTAGGGTTTCAAAACTTGTCGACCACTAAGATTATTATTTTCCATTATTTCTCTTGTTCTTAATTCCTTTTGTTCCTTGACTCCATTGTTCCCCATCCCCTAAAGTTACTAAACCCCTATCATAAATTCCCTTTCCCAAAACTTTCAAAGGTGAAACCCTAAACCCTATCCCACACATAAAACCCTTCACAACCCTCCTACATTCCCCAAAAAAATCTCTCCCAATAGTCCCTAATCTGCATATTTTTTCTTCCCCTTACTGTCCCTCATGTCATTATTTTCTCTTGGTGACAAAGGTCAAGCACATCATCAAAGGCATTACAAGAGAGTGTGACATATTAGCACCTATTTGTCCAAGACAGTTTGTCCACCAGCAGACATGACATCTGATCCGTCATATGATCATGGAGAAGAGACACACAGTGATTTTCCAACAGAGGCACATGCACCTAGGAGGCCTCATAGAGGTAGCAAAACATCTGTGAAGACCAGTAGGCTGCCTAACGAAGCCTAAATAAGAGGACACCCATTAAGCAGGAGATAGAGGCTGATCGAGAGATTTGGCTCAAGAGGATCAACATCCACTTAGAGAAAGCTGTTGGCAAAAGTGACAAGGATAAAGCATTATTGAGGCATATGGTTTATCACTACAGGGCACAGAACATGAGTTCAAAGGCTCGGATAAGGAGTTTGAAGGTGAAATTGAGGAGAGCGACAAAAAGACAAAAGAGGCAAAAAGAGAAAGATCAGCTCTGAATCTTGGCTGAAGCCTCTGTGGCCTAGCATAACACTTAATAGAGAACCTCCAGCCCAAATTTCAAAAACTTTTGGGCAATTTTGGTCATTTGACAAATTTTAGGGCACAAAACAGGGTTTTTCTCCCCGTGTGCCACGCCACTGGCGCGACGCTTAGGATTGGGAGCTCCAAATGACAAATGGTTTGTATTTTTAGATTCAGCATGAAAAATCATGACTACTGGTGCATGGCCAAGAATTTTGGGGAAGTTTTGAGTCCCTAGGAGGTCAAAAACACTCAAAACATGACCTCTCTGCCCCTATTTTGACACACAAGAAGCAGTCTTGGGAGATTGAAGTTTTGGAGGGGCAAATGAGCACCAAATTCAGAAATTACACTTGAGTTGGAAAGTAGATAGGTAGGGCTTTCTAACAAGCACACTTGGGTACAATTTGGACTCCGGAAGGTACCTCAAAATCGCCTCCAAAGTGGCGTGACGCATATAGATTTGGGCATGGCGCATATAGACCCAAAGGCCAAAATCACTTCCGCTCCGTGAAATTTCGATTCGTGACTTTCTCCAAGTGGGCCCGCTCATTTACACTACATATTTTTTGGCACCTAAGGCAAAGTTTAAAGTATTTTCACTAAAGGTTGGCTTCTATCCAAGTGGCAAAGGAAGGCGAGCAGTCACCCAAGCCATTTGTCAATTTTGTAACGCTGCACCTGTAACTAATGGTTGGATTTCCATTTCCAGTTTGTAATCATTTGAAAAACTCCCCAACTATGGGTCGTTCTATTTCCCAATGGCATAGTCTATTTATTGTATGCAAAACTATTTGCAAAGGTTTGGTTGTGATTTCTGGGAGATTGTGGGAGAGAAACTCAGTTCTTCATTGTATATTTTGACAGAGAATTAATGAAAGGCAGTGGCTCTGGTTCATGAGATTCATGTGGTGTGAGTGTAGCAAATTTGTTCTCTATATGTTTCATATGTATTTCGTTATGTTTCACAGTTCATTCATATTCATTTCCAGTAAAATTTTCTTAGTAAGATAGGTAGAATTCATGTTTATTACTCTGCCTGTGGGAAAGTTTCACGTTATGTGCTCTTCTTTTGTTGAAGAGGATTCATGTGTTTATGCCCTTTTCACCCTCTTAAACAATCTTTCCATTCCGCTTTATTTCAAATTTAATTTCTAGACTTTCCACCTGTCTTGCCTCACGAAGTAATCTGTGCCTTTGTGTTAAATTCTCTGCTCATTGCCGCTCGTTGGTCCCATACATCACAGAAACTCAGTCATTTATAAAAAAATTCTTCTTGTATCCATATTTATTTACTAGCCTAAAATCAATATTTCACTGCAAGTCATATCAGACCATATTGTTTTGATTATTCATTGAGCATGACATGGGCAGAGCCCTTTCCTGTTCTGGTAGGGCTAGCTACCAGACTGAGCGTGGTTTGTGGTTACCCTGAATTTTGCCTTCCTTAAGCCTAAGGCAGATTTAGGTGCTAACATAGTGGCGACTCCACTGTGGATAAAATGGTTTGCTTGAAGATTGTTTTGCCCCAGTACATCTATCAAGCTTAGATCTGATGGTTAATGGTGAACAACGATAAGACATAAGAAGACGGCTGAAATCATTCACCTGGTGACTCATTTCACTGAAGAATCCAGCAACCGGTGCTTCATGGAGACTCCACTGTAGAGGGATCAGTAGCTTTGAGATTTTTTAAAATGGAGTGGATTGCAAGAAGATGCGCTCCCATGAGCCGAGATCACATTCCAGGCTTTCCAAATAAAATTCCAAAGGTAGATTGGTCAAGGAATCTGCCTACGTTTAAAGATGATGGTAAGAAGGACGCTGCTTTACATCTAGTTCGATTTCATATGCATATTTGCAAGTTGAAGGTTGATTTTCCTGAAGATTGCTTAATGAAGATATTCTTGGCCACTCTAGAAGGTGAAGCCCAATCCTGGTATGAAAGTTTGTCACCTGCTTGTATTTATTGTTTAAAGGATTTTCATGGCATGTTCTTTGAGAAGTATGAAGACCCTTATCCAACATTAAATTTAGTTCATGACTGTTGCAAATACGCTGATGGTTTTATTGAAAGCCTTGAAAAATATTATGAAGATGATAATTTCATGGATGAAGAGATCATGGAAGCCCTGTGTGAAAACCCATTTCAGCAACATGAAGATGATCAGGAAAATTTGCAGCATGATCAAGATTTTAGTACGGTGGAAGATGAAGGAGTTTTGCCTCTTGATAGTCAACATTAACTACATGAAATGGATCAGTAGTATGAGGAAAATTTATATACTCCTTCACTTGAAATCAATGAAGATAATCACTGTTTGAGTAAGAGAAACAAAAAGTATTATCTCCTCTGTCTGAAGACGAGATAGATCAACTCTTAAACGGTCATGTTCCATTTCAAGTTAACATAGAACTGCAGTGTACACATGGTCAAGAAGGTGATGATGGAAATTTTTCCTCTTCTGAAAAGGATGACAGTCCTGTAAATAGCTTTATAGATCAGTAGGTAGAAGATGTCCATATGACTGAAAGTGATGAAAGAAAAAGTGCCGTTTCAAATCTGTCCATAGAAGAAGACAGCATGCAAGGAAGTCCAGTCCTAATTCTAGAATGTGATAATGTCAAGACAGCCATTTCAGATGTAGATTCAGATTGTGATGACCAAGAAAACCTTGTACTAAGTCCCATGAAAGAGAACTCTGTTGCTGAAATCATTTGGGGTGAAGAAAACAGAGTTTTGAATTCAAATGTTCTCATTTCATCAGAACAAAGCCTTCATGAAGAGGTAATCCAGTCAGTTCATAAACAACAAGATGAGATATGTAGTCAAGTAAGTGAAAAGGTTTCTCTGGATGAATATGTGGTAGATGATATAAATGATAGTGTTGGGTTTCAAGAATCATTTGAAGTTTCTTTTCTCATGATTGATGAATGCAAAAAAAATCTGGTTGTCATATCATATGAAGATGATCTACAATATATCCAGACTTCAGCAGACCAGACCATTCAGGTTTCCCTTTCAGATTCTTCCTCATATGTCTCATGTTTTGAAATGTTTTTTGAAGAGGAAATATGCTCATCTACTTGTTCAAAATCTTTTGAGGAGCAGGAACATGCTTTTACTGAAGTACATTATGAAGGAAGATCAAAATCAAAAGAAAAAGACATCTTGTTTCCTCAACAGGAGGTAAATCTTCATGTTTTTCATGATCCAATGGCAGATTTGTTGCAATCAGTAGTGAAGGTGATTATTACAGTATTCAGTGATGAAGGAGATCATGGTCAATTATGTTTTTGGATGCCCAGTTACCAGTATCTGTTGTTGACCAGAAGATCTGATCAGGAGAATCAATCAAGGAGGCATCTACTTGATTGGTTACATTGGAAGACATATTACACATGATTGTACATATTGCATTAGTACGTGGGTGGTTGCCATCATGATTTGAAACCCTCGAATCTTGATGGACTGCTGCCATTGAATAATTTTTTTTAGTTATTTGTTTTAGTTAAGTCAGTCATGAGTCATTTCCTTTTGCATTGAGTCAGTTTTTTCAGTCATTTTGGTTTCATAGTTAAGTAGGTTTAAGTCAAGTTCCAATCAATAAATGCGTCGAAGTGTTGTGTTGTTTGTCGAAATAATGACTCCATAGCCCAATGGACGAAGGCATTGTATGCTCACCCAAAGATCTGCAGTTCTTGGCACCTCCAAGGAGCTGGAGCTACCATCCCCCGTTGGAGCCAATTTTAGAGTCGGTCTTGTTAGTCCTCCATCAGAGATCAAAACTCTTTCTGCATTTCATTTTTAGGTGTCTCGCTCCATTCACTTAGCTGCATTCCGCTAGAGGCATGCCATAATATGACGGAAGGTCTTGTCAGATCATTCCCATCATGTCTTGTACCTGCTGGCTTAGGTATTTTCATCAAATTTATTAAAATCCATGATATTCAATGTTTGATATTTTAATGGACAAGACTCATTTCAGTCATTAGGTCTAGGGTTTGCAAATTGTTGTTCTCAAAGTGCTTCAATAATACTTGTAGGCTCCAATAATTCACTCAAATGATGTTTCTGAGCAAGAAAAGATGCATTTTGGAAACCCGAGAGAGGCTTTTGTCCATAATAGGCCAAGGTAGAAAAACCTCCTTCAGTTTTTACACCAGTGTCATGGTTTTTAGAGAGATGTGAAAAATACCATTGCCTCGGGAGAATTGATGAACCTCTACAGTGACCTTGGGAAAATCAAGTTTTCTCCTAGCTTGGTTAGCCAAATGACTTTCTTGATGAGGAAAATGATAACTAGACACAAAGAGATTTCCAATGAACTATCATAAGCTCAATTTGGAATTGAGAAACACCTTCAAAAGTTGACTGCAACAGCACTCTACCTTGAGGCAGCCTCATTTGGCACATTTTGACTAGTCTTGGGAGATTTGATTTTTGACAGTGGCAATGAACTCCAAATTGAAAAATTCAAGTCGGGTTGGAAAGTAGAATCAAATACCTTTCCAACAAGCTATCCTGCACCCAATGTGGACACCAGGAAGGCCTCCAAAAGGCTCCTGCAAAAAGGCATGATGCACAGAGGGAGCGCGGCGCACTGGGAGAAATTTTTCAATGTAAATTTACACTAGCGCGGCGCACATGGGAGGTGCGGCACACAGGGCTAAAAGGCATGAATTTCATTGAAATATTCCTCCAAATTTCAAATTCTTCATTCCACAAGTAGGTGAAGCCTCCATTTTTGCGTTTCATCCAAGTTTGTGCTAGGGTATGGTGGTTTATGGATGCTAATGATTGAAACAAAAATTCAAACCCTTTCATTTTGAATTTCTCACATGTTAACTGCTGCCTAGGGTTTCAAAACTTGTTCACCACTAAGGTTACTCTTTTCCATTATTTCTCTTGTCCTTAATTCCTTTTGTTCCTTGACTCCATTGTTCCCCATCCCCTAAAGTTACTAAACCCCTATCCTAAATTCCCTTTCCCAAAACTTTCAAAGGTGAAACCCTAAACCCTATCCCACACATAAAACCCCTCACAACCCTTCTACATTTCCCAAAAAAATCTCTCCCAATAGTCCCTAATCCCTCACTATTTTTCCCTCCCCTTACTGACCCTCATGTCATTATTTTCTCTTGGTGACAAAGGTCAAGCACATCATCAAAGGCATTACAAGACAGTGTGACATATCAACACCTATTTGTCCAAGACAGTTTGTCCACCAGCAGACATGACATGTGATCCATCATATGATCATGAAGAAGAGACACACAGTGATTCACCAACAGAGGCACATGCACCCATGAGGCCTCATAGAGGTGGCAAAACATCCGTGAAGACCAGTAGGCTGCCCAACGAAGCCTAAATGAGAGGACACTCATTCAGCAGGAGATAGAGGCTGATCGAGAGATTTGGCTCAAGAGGATCAACATCAGTTAGAGAAATCTGTTGGCAAAAGCGACAAGGACAAATCATTATTGAGGCATATGGTTTATCACTACAGGGCACGGAACATGAGTTCAAAGGCTCGGATAAGGAGTTTGAAGGTGAAATTGAGGAGAGCGACAAAAAGAAAAAAGAGGCAAAAAGAGCAAGATCAGCTCCAAATCTTGGCTAAAGCCTTTGTGGCCCAGCATAGCACTTCATAGAGAACCTCCAGCCCAAATTTCAAAAAATTTGGGGCAATTTTGGTCATTTGACAAATTTTAGGGCATAAAACAGGGGTTTTCTCCCTGGATTGGGAGCTCCAAATCACAAATGGTTTGCATTTGGGGATTCAACATGAAAAAGCATGACTGCTGGTGCATGGCCAAGAAGTTTGGGAAAGTTTTGAGTCCCCAGGAGGTCAAAAACACTCAAAAAATGACCTCTCTGCCCCTATTTTGACACACAGGAAGCAGTCTTGGGATATTGAAGTTTTGGAGGGGAAAATGAGCACCAAATTCAGAAATTCCACTTGGATTGGAAAGTAAACCGGTAGGGATTTCTAACAAGCACACTTGGGCACAATTTGGATTCCAGTAGGTACCTTAAAATTGCCTCCAAAAAGGCGCGACACGTATAGATTTGGGCGCGGCGCATATAGACCCAAAGGCCAAAATCACTTCCGCTCCGCGAAATTTTGATTCGTGACTTTCTCCAAGTGGGCTTGCTCATTTGCACTACATATTTTTTGGCACCTAAGGCAAAGTTTAAAGTATTTTCACTAAAGGTTGGCTTCTATCCAAGTGGCAAAGGAAGGCAAGAAGTCACCCAAGCCATTTGTCATTTTTGTAACGCTGCACCTGTAACTAATGCTTGGCTTTCCATTTCCAGTTTGTAATCATTTGAAAAACTCCCCAAATGTGGGTCGTTCTATTTCTCAATGGGATAGTCTATTTATTGCATGCAAAACTATTTGCAAAGGGTTGGTTGTGATTTCTGGGAGACTGTGGGAGAGAAACTCAGTCCTTCATTGTATATTTTGACAGAGAATTAATGAAAGGCAATGTCTCTGGTTCATGAGATTCATGTGGTGTGAGTGTAGCAAATTTTTTCTCTATATGTTTCATATGTATTTCGATATGTTTCACAGTTCATTCATATTCATTTCCAGTGAAATTTTCTAAGTAAGATAAGGTAGAATTCATGTTTATTGCTCTGCGTGTGGGAAAATTTCACATTATGTGTTCTTCTTCTGTTGAAAAGGATTCATGTGTTTATGCCCTTTTCACCATCTTAAACAATCTTTCCATTCCACTTTATTTCAAATTTAATTGCTAGACTTTCCACCTGTCTTGCCTCATGAAGTAATCTGTCCCTTTGTGTTAAATTCTTTGCTCATTGCTGCTCGTTGGTCCCATACATCCCAGAAACTCAGTCATTTATAAAAAATTGCTTCTTGTATCCATATTTATTTACTAGCCTAAAATCAATATTTCACTGCAAGTCATCTCAGACCATATCGTTTTGATTATTCACTGAGTGTGACACAGAGAGAGCCCTCTCCTATTCTGGTAGGGATAGCTACCAGACTGAGCGTGGTTTGTGGTTACCCTGAACTTTGCCTTCCTTCAGCCTAAGGCAGATTTAGTTGCTAACATGTACTATGTATTGTTACATTTTCTCTATCATTATAATATACAGATAGTTGGGGGTTTTCAGTTGTATGCTTTCCTCATTACATACGGTGTTGATATATGTGATTGATGTTTCAATGTGTGCATGTGATTTTTTTTAGTTCCGCAAATTGATGATCAATGGTAGAGGAGGTTATGTATTATGCATGCATTCCGCAAATAGTATATAATCAGGATAATATCTGTGAATAAGTGTTATATTATTCAAGATTTTCTACATGGTATCAGAGCAAAGTTGATCATTAGATCTATTATTCAGAAAGTGATTACATTTTATTTCTTCAGGCAAAGTCTGTAATCAGGCTAGGTAGCTTTTGGATTCATCCTTCTTTCGGAAGGTGAGATATCCGATAAATGGCCATACAGTCAATCTCTATATGAGAAATACTTTGTTTCGACGAATTTTAGATTAGAAGTGGTTGAGTTTTGAGTTGGTGGAATTCGAATTTACAGCAGTGTTTTCTTGGTGTCGAAGTTGAAATGTCTTTCAACGGATTGCGATTGGAGTATGCCCTTGAAGGAAGCTCGAATTATATTGCATGGAAAGACAGGATGGAGGCGGTGTTAGATGACAATGGGTTGAAGGAGTTCATAGATGCTGAAGTCCCAAAGCCTACTGATGTTGCTGAAGTTGATGCTTGGCAATAGAAGACAACAAAGTGTCGAAGAATTCTGTTGGAGGGCTTGAAGGATCACATTGTATCCAGCCTGCATGGAAAGGCTTCTACATACTTGATGTGGAAAGCGTTGAAAGATTTATTCCAAAGCAAGAGCGACGAGAGGAAGTGGCGCTCAAGGATAAACTCAGAAACATTAATTGTGAGAATGGAGACAGTATACCCAAGTATCTCACGAAGTTCACCCAATGTCGGGATGAGCTGGGAAGTGTGGGGGTGACTGTCGATGTTGACGACTTGGTGAGCTTGGCTCTCCTTGGGCTTCCGAAGAGTTGGCATTCCTATCAGGACTCTGTCAATGGTCGAGAGGAATTGCCAGGATGGGAGAGACTTTGGTCTGATCTTGTGCAAGAGGAGATTAGGTGGAATACCAAGGACAAATCTTCATCAAAGGCATCTGATGAAGAAAATTGCGCTTTGGCTGCCACATCAAATAAGGGGAAGAACAAGAGAGCTTCTCATTCCGGTGTGAAAGGTAAGAAGTAGGACATGTCCAAGGTGAAGTGCTTTCACTGTCACTAGCACAGACATTATGCCACAAATTGTCCGCAGAAGAAGAAAAATAGGCAAGTTGCTGGATCTACAGTGGGAGAGGCCTTAGCCTCATAGTTTGAGCTAGATTTTTCGCTGATCGCATGCTTGGTATCAAGTGTGATGGGATCGATATGGTTCTTCGACGGTGGTGCGTCTTTTCACATGATAGGAGATCGAGATTTTTTTCTGATCTGGATGAGAAAGATCTTGGAGTGCACATCGAGATGGGCGATGATTGTAGATACAGTGTGACCAGTATCGGTACCCTTTCCTTTGAGAGGGAGTTTGGTAAACCCTTTGTATTGAAGGAAGTGATGGTTGTTCCAATATTGAAGAAGAATCTTATCTCTGTGGTGATGTTAGAGGACAAAGGATATGATGTTGTCTTCAATGAGGGAAAGGCTTTCCTGCGCAATAAGACAACTGGAGAAACCCAGAAGATAGGGGTTCGAGTCAAGAACCTTTATCAATTGCATGTAGATGGCTGCGCAACAATGGCATGCAAGGCAGAAGGAGTGGTGAGCCAGGATGATGGTGAGTTGTGGCACCGGAGATTGGGCCACCTTCACCATGGGGTTTTGAAGATATTGCAGCAGATTTCTATTGGGCTTCCTAAAGGTGCTCTTGCACAGTTAGATCAGTGCAAGGGGTGTACTTTGGGAAAATTTGTGAAAGCCACCTTTCACGAGAAGGATAGTCGCGCCACGATGATGCTTGAGAGAATTCACACAGACGTGTGTGGACCTTTCTCAGTAGCTTCGATAGCAAAGCACAAGTACTATGTGATCTTTGTTGATGATTTCTCTCGAATGTGTTGGATCTTCTTCATGCAGGAGCGAGACATACTCAAAGTTCTATGAGTTCAAAGCACTGGTCGAGAAGGAATCGGGGAAGAAGGTGAAGTCTCTTAGTAGCAACAATGGTGGTGAATTCATCTTTGGCGAGTTCAAGGACTTCTGGAGTGCAGAAGGGATTCGAAGAGCGCTCATAGCTCCCCATAACCCACAACAGAACGGGGTTGCTGAGCAGAAGAACAGAATGATCGTGGGTGCTGCATGGGCAATGTTGCATGATCAGGGCTACCCCTTCACTTGTGGGTGGAGGCATGCAATACTGCAGTATATGTGTAGAACCGTTGTCCTCACAAGATATTGGCATGAGTACACCCAAGGAGGCTTATTCTGGTAAGAGGCCTGATATTTCCCATTTGAGGATTTTTGGTTCTCCTGTTTACATGCATGTGACGAAGGATGCCAAGAAGAAGCTGGACCGACCGTAGAGGTTGGGATATTTGTGGGGTACACTGATATGCCCCACAACTATCGTGTGTATTTTCCAGACAGTCGCAAGACTGCTGTGCGATGGAATATAAGATTTCAGGAGGAGAAAGCCATGAAGTGTTCACTTGAGAAGGAGCCACACTTGCATGTAGATGAGGAGCTATTAGTTCCTAAGGATGAGCTTCAGGATGTGTATTAGCCACAAGATGAAGTTCATGGAGTGGAAGAGACCACTCATGCAGCGCCAACCATCAGAGGGTGAAAGCGCTACAGAAGCTGAGCAACTGGCTCAAGATGCAGAGAAGATTGTAGGACCACTTACAACACAGTGCAGAAAGAGACAGTCACTTGATCAGTACACTGGATACATGGCTCTTGTGAGCAAATGTGTCATGACTGAGCCATCCTCTTTCGAGGAAGCTGTGGAGGATCCCACATGGGTAGATGCCATGGTGGAAGAGTATGATTTGATTGTCAGAAACAGTGCATGGGAGATTGTTCCAAGACTGGAGGGGAAATCAGTGGTGGTTTTGAGATGGATCTACAAAGTGAAGCAGGCAGCTGACGGGAGTGTGGAGAAGAAAAAGGCAAGATTTTTTGCCCGAGGCTTCTGACAGTTAGAGGGGATCGATTATGAGGAGACCTTTGCACCTGTCGTAGGGTATTCTTCCATACGGACGATTCTTGCTCTCTCAGCGTAGATGGGGTGGCACATCCGTCAGCTGGATGTGAAGACTGCATTCCTCAACGGAGTCATTGAGGAGGAGGTGTACACAGAGCAGCCTGAAGGTTTCGAGATCTTTAGCAGCGAGTCACATGTGTGTAGGCTCAAGAGAGCGCTGTATGGGTTGAAACAAGCACCTTGTGCTTGGTACACATGGATAGATAGTTATTTCAACGGACTTGGATTCTCCAAGAGTGAGGCAGATCCTAACCTATACCAGATTGTGGTGGAGGGTGAGTTGCTAATCATTGTACTTTATGTAGATGATTTGATTTTGACGGGAAATGAGCTGTTGATACTTTCATGCAAGGAGGATCTTGCTAGAGAGTTTGAGATGAAGAACGTGGGCCTCCTTCATTATTTCCTGGGATTGGAAATTTGGCAGCGTAGTGATGGACTATTTGTTTCTCAGGGTAAGTATGCTCGGGAGATACTGGAGAAGTTCAACATGCATGGCTACAAGCCTGTTGATACTCCTCTTCCTAGAGGTTGGAGGAAGGAGGATGCTACTTCAGTGGAGGTAGTGGATGCCACTGTTTATCGATAGTTGGTGGGGTTGCTTATGTATCTGGTCAATACACGACCCAATATATGCTATGTTGTTAACCAGCTTTCGCAAGCTACGGTTAAGTCAACCAAGCTCTTCTGGAAGGCAGGCAAGCATGTATTGCATTATCTCAGAGGCACATCGGGATATGGATTATGGTACAGACAGGAGGATGAGGTGAAGCTATGTGGTTTCACGGATGGAGATTGGGTAGGGAGCCCAACAGACAGAAAGAGCACATCTGGAGGGATCTTCAGTATTGGGTCGACAACAGTTTCTTAGTACAACAAGAAGCAGAGATCCATGGCACTCAGCTCAGCAGGGGCCGAGTATATGGCAGCAAGTTTGGCTGCATGTGAGGCTATATAGATGAGGAAGATCCCAGTTGGGTTGTTCAGGTCACACTTGGAGCCTACTGAGATTTATTGTGATAACCAGAGTTGCATTAAACTCTCAGCTAATCCAGTATTTCATGATAGATGCAAGCACATTGACATCAGGTACCATCATATCAGAGGTTGTGTGTAGCAGAGAATCATGTTACTTTCATATATTTCCATGGAGGATCAGGATGTTGATATCTTGACGAAGGCACTCACCAGGAGTAAATTCGAATACCACAAAGGCAGGATAGGGGTTGCAGATAATCCATATCTTGTTGAGAGGGAGTGTTGAAAATGCAACAAGATGATGGAGCTTAGTGAAAAGAAGTCGCCTTCATTAAGTGAGCCCGCATGCTATTTTTGGTGCAAAGTCTATTTTTAGACTATGTCTATTTTTAGACATATGGACCATGGTCTATGAGTTGCAGGATGCTATTTATGGATTATTGGTCATGTTGGTAAAAATAGATGGACTTCTATTTTTAGACATATGGGCGGAGTCTATTTTTAGACTGCTAGTCAAAAAAATAGAACAGTCGAATATTATTATCTCTTAATAATATTTGGACTATAAACATTATCTTATCCTCTTGCAGCACTTTAGTTCGAGCTACGGATGTGGCACATGCAACTGTCAGAAGGAAATACCCTTTTCCTATGGTTTAGTTGAGCTATTGCATGATGGACTTCAGTTAGAACTCAATTGATTGAGTTTGGTGGAGTTGATTGAGGAGTTGATGGAGTTGTGTTCAGTTTGACTTAGTTGAACTAGTTGTATTTAGTCTAACTGACAAATACACTAGTGATGAGTGGTGTGAATTAATTATTAATTAATTCACTAATTATTAACTCATAAATCAACTAAAGAATACATCAGTTAACTTAGTGCATGAACAGTTCAATGGAGACAAGTGTTAGAGGTGGGTGAAAGGGTGAGACTACTATCAGTTGTGACTATAGCTGTGCATGAGATTTGCATAATCATTGATTGAGATTGCCAATGAGGATTGCACAATACAAGCCAAGGGAATTCGAACTTGGATCTGATCTATTCTCAACTTGGATTGCGCAGTAGAGGCAGGCAAACAGTGGAGGAGATTTAAACCCGTGACTTGTTTAGATCTGAGCTGGTTTGTGTGTAGCAGGTGGAGATAGTACTGAGTACTTGTGAGGAGTATTGTACTATGTATTGTTACATGTTCTCTATCATTATAATATACAGATAGTTGGGGGTTTTCAGTTGTATGCTTTCCCCGTTACATACTGTGTTGATATGTGTGATTGATGTTTCAATGTGCGCATGTGATTGTTTTTAATTCTGAAAATTAATGATCAATGGTAGAGAAGGTTATGTATTATGCATGAATTCCTCAAATAGTGTATAATCAGGATAATCTTTGTGAATAAGTGTTATATTATTCAATATTTTCTACAAAAACAATTAGGAGTGTAACTCCTCATTATGATTAAAATGACCTTATCTAAGAATTAAACACTCCTTTTGACACCTATAACTCCATGAATTCGAATTTGATGGTGCTCATAACCCTCCAGCTGGCCCTTGATGACTCATCCTTTTATTTTTCCTAGAAACGAGGACATTGTTCCTTGCTCTGTTCTGGCTGAAAAATAGGTCTTGGGACAGAGCTCATATCTTCCCATAAAAACTGTATTTGGAAAACCTGAAGGAGGCTTTTGTGAACCAATCCATTCTAAACAAAAATATCTCTTGGTTTTTTTAAACACTGCTCCAGCTGTCCAAAATCGATCCTTGAAGAACACGTGTAAAACAAGAAATTTTGATTTTTGAAAAACTGCACCTACAACAGTTTCGTAGCGCACATTTAACTATAAATTCCTCCCACCTCAGAACGAATTTGAAGAAACGGAAAGAGGTTTTTTTAGTTCGGTGTTCTATGAATAAAATCCTCTTCCAATTTTCAAAATTGAGCTCTCAACTTCTCAAGAACCCTTTTGGAAGTTGACTAGGAAAAGCAGAAAACAAAGTCTTTTGTGCAGGCTTTTTTAGTGGTTTCGTAGCGTGCTACGAAACTGCTGTGTGATTTCAAAAACACAGTTTTATGCAAAAATTTGACTTCTTTGAGCTCTCTTGCCTTTGAAATGACTTTTCCATATGCCATGAGGCTACCCAAAAGTGAATAAACTGATACCAATCTTCAAAGTAAACTTCAAAAGGTGATCCACATCAAAACTTTAGGATTTAGCCTTGCTTGCTATGTAGTTTTTCTTAGCTGAGTATGTCCTTCAGGTTGTTCTTCAAATGAACCTTGTCACACATTTTCCTAGGCTACGAAATAGATAGAAAGGCAAATCCAAAGGCACTGACTTGTTTAAGTTTGAATCAACGAACTCTAGCTTTAAGAATTCCTTGCAAGGAGTCATATCAAACTTGAAGCTTTTTAAACCACCTCCTCTGTCCCCTTGGAATTTCAATGACTGCAGATATAACCTCTAGAGAGATTGGTAATTCAAGCACTCCAACCTTCGAATTTAAACCTGTAAAATTGAAAGCAAATTCTTTGGTGACTTGCATGTGACCTCCTTGAAGTTTTTCACAGAATCTCCAACAACCAACCTGTTTGAAAGCTTGTTCAACTTCACTGTTCTTCAGGAGAACATCTAAACCTATAGGATCATTCCTTAGACACCTGCTTTACCTATGATCCTTCTTTTCTGTAGACATCTCCATGGAATTCCTGCAAGATGAAAATTGAAAGAGCTGGCACCATCTTAATCTCGATCATTGCCTCGCTTGAAATGAAAAGGGAAGCTACTTCACTTGGACTTCAAAGAATTCTGATTAAATGCCTGTCAATTTTCTTCTGATACATGAACCCATGCATAACCATAACTGGAAATACTTGGCACCGTTTTCGAAATTTGAGACTTGAGCGTACCAAGACACCTAACGAACCTAATGATAAGAATGAGAAGTTGAATGTGATAGGCAAGGTGTATGGACTGACAATTGATGATGTAAGATTAACAGATTCTGATAGATTTGACAGTTGGATGACATTTGACACGGATATGCATGAATCCCTGATTTTGTAGCGCAGCGAGTGCAAATTCTGGTTTTGCTACAAAAACATCTAGACAGTTTCGTAACGCATAAGAACCTTAAAACAAATTTGATACATGGAATCTATGTGAGTTGTGGGACTAGTGATGAATGAGAACGGATTGTTGACCTTTATTTAACCATACCACCAAGACTCCTAGGACATAGGCACTAAAGAAAACATGGAAAAACTAAACCCGGACTAACACCTAACCTTTACAATCAAACTGATGTGAACAATTTAGAAATTGCTTCTTAAGTGATAACACTAGTAATACATTTATCCATCCATTTGAAGATGATGAAAGTGATAGCAAAACAACTGAATTTGCTCTTATGGGTGAGCAAGAAAGATATCAAATAGAGGCAGAATTTAAAAGGCTTACAGACAAAATTAGAGATCAACAAGATCTATTGAACAAAAGGGAATGTGCCTTCAAAGAAGAAGCTATCAAATTAAAATCTCAACTAGAGGAAGGAAACAAGGTAAGGAAGTTACTCAAGGACAAGGAAGATCAATGTCAAAAGTTGCAGGATGAAGTGACATCATTAAGAAATGAAGTCAATGAAAGGAGCACAACAATCAAGAAACTCAGAGATAGTTCCAGTTATTATGAAAGTATTGAAGCTACGATCCTCTCGCTAAAAGAAGATCTTGAAGAATCAAATAAGCAGAATAAAGAACTACTCCAAGCTCTTGAAAAACAAGAAAATGAAGTTCTTAAACTAAGACATCAGTTGGAAGAAGGAAGAAAAGATGAAGAAAACATGAAGAAGTAGTATCATGAAAAGGAGGATCAACATCAGGTTAAGGTAAATATTCTTAAAGATAACTTAGAAGAAAAGGATAAGCTCTTACGATTTCAAGATAGTACTAAGATCTTGGATGATATTCTTAGTAGTCAAAGGTCTCCTGCTATCAAAATGGGTCTTGGTTTTCATGAATCGATTGAAGGAGAATCTAGTTCACAAAGTAAGACAAGGGACTCTAAGGTAAAATCTGAAATGCTCAACAAGGAGATGAGGGGTCAATCCCATCAACAACCAAGGAAAGAAATTCTTCAAAGAAAATCTTTTATTCCTAACTATGGAAATAATAGTGGGTCAATTCCTCAAATGAATAATGTTGAATGTTATGTATGTCATAATCTTGGACATGTTGCAGCCAGATGTAGAAGAATGGTTCAAGGCTATCACTCAGAAAGATCATCACGTTCCAGGTACTTTAAGGGATATTTCTTTGCCTGCAATATGTTTGGTCACAGAGCTGTTGATTTCTATATAAGTTATATGAAACATGTAAGATGTTATGCATGTAACAAGCTTGGACATACAACAAAGAAATGCAGAAACAAAGTACGGGCACCATACCAAAAGGAGAAAAAATCATCACACTTGAAGATATGGAAGAAGAAGGAAGTACAGTCAGAAATATGTGGCACAACACAATATACAGAGATAATAGACTCAGAGGGACCTGAAAGTGCAAAACTTCAGTGTCCTAAATCTAATACACAAGTTTCATAAAGGGAAGTCATGTATATACGCAAGTTGGTCACTGCACAGTCGCGTATATGTTAGTTTGAGGAAAATCAGTGGGACAGGCTCAGGAAAAGGGGTTTGATATGATTTAGTCCATTATTTGCTATGTTTCATAATGGTCACAATCTGTTGATGTTGTGTGGAAATTTCTTGATACTTGTAAGATATGATTTGATCTTAACTTGTGGATGATGATACTTCTTGCTGGTATATGCATGATCAGATATGACAGTAAGCAAGATGGCACATGTTCAGGGGGAGCATATGCGTCTAATAATGCACTGTTGGCATTATGGTTAGTAGTCCTTAGTGATGATGCTTATATGACTAAATGATACATCTTGCTATGATATGGTTATGAGTTGTCCATGACAAAATCTCATATGATTCTTGGGGTTACATAGTTGGTGTTCAGATCAGAATTTGGGTTGATTATCTGATGATGCATATATGGTGCTTACATGGTGATCTTCATAAGGATAAGGAGAAGTACAAAGCTTGAATACACATCTTCATTACTTGATGATGAGTCACTCATATGCTGCTGTCGTCATATGCATAAAGATCATATAATACAATTATGATGCAGGATTCCTATAGTTATTGGTGCTCATGTGGATGAGGATTGTTGTTGTTGATGATATCAAGAAGTCTTGACAAATGATCTTGAGCTTAAGATACATAGTGCTGGATACATGAATGTTTTCTCAAAGTTGCATTGTTGGAGACATGATGATGATAAGTTCTTACCTATATGATGATACTTACATATGTTGATTGATGTAGATGTTCCCATGTGATGATACTTGGATCATGCAGATCTTGATGTTGATGAGATGGCTATGGTGTTTTTCACATATGATATAATGTGAATGATTCTGTATGTCATATGAAGAATTCTGTTCAAGAGGATGTGTTGATGCAGACATACCTTGTTGCTGGTCTAGATGTTGTTGTCAGATGATTATGGAGTAGATCATACATTGTGTATGATATTTGATAATGACTATCATGATCTTATTTAGATGTTTGGTCTCTATTATAAATTTCATATAAAGGTCATATCAAGACTCATGATGTAATAGTTTGTCTCTATCTATTGTATTCATTTGATGAATCCCTTTTGGTCATATGATGTAATTTGTACCCCCACTATGCATGGGAAGGATGATGTAATAGTTCAGTCATGTATAAACATTTGGTATCTGGCATATCCCCACTTGGTTGGGTGGATGAGTCAATATTGGTATATCCCCACTGGGTTGGGAGATGTATGTATGAGTCCTTGGTGATAGGAAGGTCATTTATGATAGAGTCATGTTCTTCTTGTAGAAAATTTTTTTGCAGACCTTGCTTACAGTAAGGGGGAGCATGAACAACACAGTTCAGCAAAGCAGAGACTTCAGAGGGAGCATGGTCTGATTGGTACACCTTGGCATATACAAAGGGGGAGCTCATTCAAAGATTTCAGTAGGTACTCAGGGGGACTATGGACAGTGGAATGTTTATCAAGGAAAGAGAATATCTTGGTCTGCCCTTTGCCCTTGATGTCAAAGGGGGAGAGTGATTTGGTGTTGTTGCCATCAAGTCCAAAGGGGGAGATTTTTGGCATTATGATACAAGTGTTGTCCTTGATGGCAACTCACATAGATGATAGATCATAGTGCAGTAGGTCAGTAGCAAAGAGTTGATGATCAGACTACAAAGAATGAAGAAAGAAGAGTATATACGTAGGTTCACTATATACCAAGTCGCGTACATATGCAGGTTATACGCAGGTTAACTATGTACCAAGTCGCGTATATACGCAATTTTGCTATATACCAAGTAGGGTATACACACAGGTTATACACGCTGGTTTGGCACTTCCAAGTAGCGTATGCACTCTGATACATGATTTTTTATGATATTGTTAGATCTAAACGTTGTTGCAGAGTTCTGTGTTATGCCCTGTGTTATGGTGGCTACAGTTTGTTGATAGGGTTTCAGTGATTCAGTATTGGGTGATTCAGAGATTGATGATGCTAATGTTTATTGATTGTGTGATTCAATGATATTGATGGGTCCAATATGAAAATTGGATGAAATGTGGCCTTCAGATTATGGTATTGTGCTTCAGGAGTATCCAGTCTGAAAATGTATGAAACGTGGTACCTGGAGGAAGAAAGAGAAGGTGGTAGCCTTTTGTAGGTCGGCACCTACGTACTAGTACATCAGCTAGTACAAGAGCTAAGGGGGTGGTAGCTCCCTTCTAGTAGAAGCTGGAAAACGAGTAAAGGTTGGAGCATTTTAGTAAGCCGGCACCTATGTACTAGTAAATGGATCGGCTAGTACAAGAGCTAAGGGGGTTGTAGCTCCCTTCTAGGAGAGTCTGGAGAATGAGAGAAGGTTGTAGCCTTCTGTAGGTAGAAGCCTGTGTACTGGTATAAGACTGCACCAGTACAAAACTATTGTAAAAAGAAGTTTCTTATAAAAAGAAGATTGAGACGACTTGCAGCAGGTGGTTTTCACCCACATTGGGTTTCCACTACATCTTGTGTTTCATGTGTGCGATGATCTGTTTTATTTTACTGCTCCTGTTTACTATTCATATGGTTAATAATGTTCTGATGCACTCATTAAGGATCAACTAACTGAATCATAAGTTGTACTGGATATACGCTTGTTGCATTACACATAGTTGCGTATACATGCGGTTTCCTTAACTGAAGTAGCGTATATGAATCTTAATATGGAAATGAAAAGTTATATTGATTATATAATACTGATTCACCCCCCCCCCCCCCCCCTTTCAGTATTATTTCCAACATTTTCATGAGGGTTGTTACACTATCTTCATATTTTCAAATTCTTTTATGTGGGTACTTGTTGGTTTAGTGGGTCCTGACCCAGGTTCAGAGTTAATTGTGCCAAACAAAACCCTACACTACTAGCCCTTTTGGCATCAACCCATGTAGCACAGGTTGAAGTCTCACCTGAAGTAGTATGGTAGGATGCTGGAACCAAGTTTCCACATCCAGAGATCGGTGTGATGTATTTTATTGACCTAGATCTGCCTTTGTACAAATATATAAGCCCCTAGGGCTTGGTACTACAACTTCCTTTAGCAGCCTCTAGACCTTCGTGAAGGTCTATGATTGGTCTTTGCAGACCCTTAACAAATGAATCATCCACTTACATGTACAATAAAATAACCCTAGATCTGAACTCACGTAGATCTATTTAAGCATTTAATAACCATAATAGAATGTATTATAATCTTTGCGAAAGTATTTAACATGCATTACGTACATTTATTACAACTTATCAGAGTCACACATCAATAGATCAATATTTCGTAAAGACGTTATTCCATTAAAGCATATATCGCAAACATAAATAACAAAATTAACTAGATAAATATAGAGATTCTTCAACAGTCTTCTTTATTTATTTTCAATATGGTATTACAAACTCAAAACCGCCCCGAGCACTCAACTGCAGGGGTCTGCACACTCAGCTATGAACTATACTTAGGCCTCCGCAAACTCAGCTACGAAGCCTTTCTCCTTCTATCTACCCACTTCTTACTTGCCCTCTTTCCCTCTCTCAAACATAGACATGCCTTAGACTCTCTAAGACACACCTATTTATACACTTTTACATACAATCCCATGGTTCGCGAACCATGAGTGGATCTCAAAACCGACTCGAATTTACATAGACAAGGGGTTACATCCCTTTTGAATCCTAATTATGTACATGCTCTACATCCACTAATTATGGATACTTTACATCTTTTACCAAAATTTACATTGATACTTGGGTTTTTAACCCCAAAACTGACCCAAGGAACCCCATCTCAACAAGCCCCCAACACAAAGGTCATGACTCGCCCTCGAGTCACTTGGCTGGCTCAACGATCTTGCTGTGAAGATCCCCCAACTCCACTTGCACAATTATAACCTTAGAAACACTCTTTGTAGCTTCCTTCTTGACCTCTTCTACGAGTTCCTCTGTAGCTAGTCCTTCCACGACCAACTTCATCATTTGTTGTGTTTGCGGAAAGCTTGTCAGCTTCTCCTGAATGTTGGTTGTTACTTGGTAAGCCTCTTCTAACTAAGGTCCCAACCTAGACTTAACAATGGCCTCCTTCTTCTGAGCTGCTTCTACCTGTGCGAGGAGTTGTTTCTCCTCCTGCAACTTGGAAAGGCATTATGTTGGAGCAATTGAGCATGTCGTTGCCCTGACCTCATCATACTGCTTCTGGAGCTCTTGAACCTTTGTATTTAGAATTTGTAGGTTTGGGTCTTCCTACAAAGTCATTACCAACTCCATCTCTTGTTCAAATAAGGCTGAGCAGTTAGTGACTGTAGCATCCATGGTGGCCATCCCTTCCTTGATGGCGGCTCTGCGCTACTCCTTGACCTCGGGCGGAGTAGTAGGTTATAATTTGAGTTGTAGCTCTGTTATTTTCATATTGAGTTCGAATCGAACTTGTCCAACTTCTGGCTTCACCTCGCACACTCTTGTAGCCAATTTATGGATCATGGCTTCCAGTTGTGCGTTCTTTGGAATGTGCAACTCCAACACTATTCGACATGCCTCTGCTACCATGCCCTTCAGCTTAGAACTCCGTGCCTACATTGTATCTATTTCCTTCAAGGCCTGCGTTTTCTCGGCGAACAAATGTTCATTGTTCACCTTGTATTTGCTTATCAAATTGAGAGCGCGTTGCTCCCAAGCTCTTAATTCCTCTATCACCCCTGCCTAAAGCGCATTAAGAAGCTCATTGGAGTGTGCTACAATGTTCAGCCTGATGTTCTTAAGTGTTAAAGAATTCAGACTTATGTGATCCATAATCTTGTTTGTGAGAATAATTTCGGCAAAATCACATAAAAAATCATTTGTTGACGCGTTTCGAACCAACCAATGTGGTTCATCGTCAGGACAAGTTGAAGATCCAATCTGAGCGATCAATTAAATAGGGACAACAGGCCATTCCAACGGCTAGGTTTGACCAGACACAAGGGGAAGGACCCAATTTTTACTAATTCTTTTATTTATCACTTTTATTATAATTATTATATACATATATAAATTATATATAATATTATTTATTCATATTAATATTATTATTACCAATATTAATATTATTATATTAATATAATTATTTACCATTATATATATTTTTCATTTATTAACCATTATATAATTAGAGTAATACATTATTAGTATAAACCTAACATTTTATTATTAAAGGTAATATTTTTATCTATAATTTAATTAAAATCAATTTTTATTT